>QLPI01007018.1:0-18726 GCA_003314275.1 Chroogomphus rutilus | reverse complement strand
GAATTGATGGAGTGGTGGTCAGACAGGGTGTTATACATGAACACATACAACACCTGTCATATACATTCACATATGACCTGCACATGCCACATGCACACACATATGACACCTGTCGTATGCATTCACATATGACACACACCTGCTACATGCACACATGTATGGCAACTGTCCTATGCATTCATGTACAACATGCATGAGCCGTACACCATTAATGGAAAACATACCCTGTCAATCATCTTTCAAGGTGTATCATTCTTCAGGAGGCCCAGAAGACCATTTGACTGATTCAAGGTCACCTTGAGCCTATCTAGTCCTTCATGGCCTACCAGAAGCATGTTTTTGTCTCTGACGTGCTGATGGGTAGCCTGGATCTGCTCCATGGTCCGAGCTTCTACAGCCTGTAGTGCTCTATTTGAGACAGTTGTTATCAGCTGTTCTTTCAGTGTCAGATACTTGTTTGGAGATGGGGCTTCCAATGGTGAAGACTAATTGAATGTCTCTAGTTCAGAGATTGCATGTTTGGCATGTTGACTCAATTACACCTGAGAGGGACATCCGGTCTTCTTTTTTGGACCAATATCAATAATTTTGGTTAACAGTTGTATGGTGTGTAGAAGTGTGCATTGGTTATAAGCACCAAGAGATGAATGTGGGATGATGTGAAACACTTGTAGGGACAGCAGTTGGGAGATAATATATGTCATGTAAGAACATAGAGGGGGATGCAGAGTGTCAGGCAAGGCCAATAGCTGTTTGTGCACATTGTTAAGTCTGAAGTCGAGTCAGGTCCAAGCTGAGCTACATCGGTCCAAGGTCATGTGTTTGAAGTCTCGGGGACTTGCCTTCAACTTAGGTGTTGCACCCTCCTCGATTGTCAGTCCCTGATTTCGGAGGTTCAGGGTTACAGAGGTTTGGAAGTTCAGAGAACAAGTGAGTGGGAATACTATGTAAGTTGATATTCAAACTAAGGTATATCTCAGGAGTCTGGAGGTATTTATACATACTAGTCCTTATTGTAACTAATTAGGAATCTCCAAGGGAACAATGAGATGAATGAAAATGGGTTACAAGTAAAATATACATTTAGCATTACAATAAGACAATTGTTTCACAAGAAAGTAAAGAGGTCTGAGGTCTGAGGTGGCTGTTGCTAGTCAGGGCTTGGGGTAGGGTGATGAGGTTCAGAAGTGATGAGGTGGATTTGACCTGCTTTGGGACGATTTTCTTTGTAGCACCCTAGGTCAGATGTCCAAGGTGTCAGGGTTATATCAAGGATATAACAGTGCCCCCCTGTTAAGACCGAGCCTTGAGGTCCTGGCACTTAAAGATGATGGAAGTTACTGTAGGAAGATTACATGATTAGGTGTTGCAAAAAGGTATAAAGAGGGACCCTTCTCATGGGCAGTTGGTCATGTCTTCACCAACCACCCCTATCATGGACAAAGAGGCTGCTATCATTGAGCAAATGCATCTGGCCTCGGAGATGCTTGAGAAGCTTCAGGATGAGAAAAAGTGGAAGGCCAAGGAGGAAGAAAAGAAGGCCAAGGAGGAAGAAAATAAGGGAGGCTGAAATGAAGGCCAAGGAGGAGGCTGAGAAGAGGGCCAAGGAGGAGGCCAAAAAGAAATGTGTGGCAGATGAGGAGGCCAAGAGGGTCCAAAAGGAGGCCCAGAAAAAGACTCAGAATAAGGCAGCTCAGAAAGGGGCCAGTGGGGCCTCCAAGACTCCTTTGGCATTACTGAGTATGGAGGAAGTTGGGTCCCAACAAGAAGGCAAGTCCAGGGTGGGACTTGGGGACCAGGTCCGGACCGTAGAGAGGGTGGCTTGGGTATGAATGAGCAAGAAAAAGAGCATGCCCATATGCTTGATAAATAAGCAGTGGTCCGAATTTCTCAGGCTCAGAAAGCCTTTGAGAATGTCCAACCTAATAGATGCTAGGGCAGACAGTTCCGAGGTGGGTCTCATACCATTCAGATCGAGTTGAAGGATGCTGATGGTCTTTGTCTGGACTTGTACTGACAGGCATCCACAAGCAGGGCTGGGGGAAGGAATTCAGGATCTGTCAGACACTGGCACTGCCAACAATGCATGGGCCAAGAACTATTACAATAGTGCCAGCTTCACAATGTTAGTGGGAATTGGCCAAGTCCTGGAGACCAATTGGGGTGGCTTGGCTTCAACATACTCATGCATTGCACCCTATTTTCTATGCATGCCACTGATTTCAGACAGAAGAGGTACCTGGGAGGATGCTGAGGGTGTTGGCCTGAGTAAGGACTTCAAATGGGAGGAGAGAAGACAGGAGGCTTACACCAAGTTAATATCCAGAATGCAGAACTATCTTCATACATGCACTACTTATATAGGTTCAGAAGCAAGATGTGGAGTCAGGGTAGCATAAGGAATGGAGAACAATAAGGTATGGAGACCATGTGGAAGTATTGTCCACAGTGGTCAAGAATGGAATAAGGGAATGTAAACAAAAATAGAACAATGAAAATAAGATGATAGAAGTGTGGCTAAGAATAAGATAATAGAAAGTGACTGACTATAAAACAATAGGGTCATGGCCGAGGATAAAACAATGAAGAAATGTCCCAAGGTAGAATGGGCTGAGAAATAAAGAATAAAAGGTGTGAGGATTAATGAATAATGAATGGGGGAAGAGTGGATGATGGATAGGAATAGGAGATGTGGATGGTGGATGTGCTGAGCCAAGACTGACATACCAAGTGACCTGTATGCAACTTGGTCACTTGTGCATGGAATTGGACTGATTGTTCAGTCAGCACTGCCAAGTTACCCGATACTGGGTATGTGCACTTGACAGGATCTCATCAGACATGCAAGCATTTCATTCGCTGAGGAGACCCCTGTGTATGGCCCATCTCCCGGAAGGCCACTTCCTGTCTGATCTGCCAAGATTGGAAGGTGAAGTGTGACCCATATGAAGGCAAGAGTGAAAAGGGTGACAAGGGCAAGAAGAGGGGAAGAGAGGCTTCAGAGGGCATTGTGGATCCACCACCGAAGAAGAGGAGGTTGGAGGTGGTGGTCAAGGGGACATCTCAGGGTTTGGACACCCCCAGGGTTACACTTCTGAGGGAGGTGTCAAGTGAGCTCCAGTTCACTCAGTAGTACTGACCGAATGACCCTTACCACTTAATCCCACACACCAGTAACAAGTCATTTCTCACTAGTATGTGGTCTCCACTTGGTACATTCAGTTCATCATTTGGTTCACTTTCCTCATCCCTGTCAAGCTTTGGGAATGCTGAAGATGCAGATGGGGAATGGACAAGTCCTGTAGGCCGGAAGTAGTGGCTTTGGCTTCAATGTACTCGTGCATTGCACCCTACTTGCCATGCATGACTTTACAGAGGGAAGAGGAGAAAAGGGCCTAAGCCTAGTTGATACCCAGAATGAGGAAATATGTACATGCATGTCCTACTTATATAGGTTAAAGAAGCGACATGTGGAATAAGGAATGTGGAACAATAAGGTATGCAGAGCATATGGAGATATTGTCCACAACGAGTAAAATTAGAATGAAGGAATGTAAACGGGGATGGGACAATGGAAATAGAATAATAGGAATGTGGCCAAGGATAGGACAATAGGGAATGCCCGACTATAAACCAATTGGGTTGTGGCCGAGTGTCAAGTACATGTACTGAGATCCTGGTAATTCGGCAGTGCCAACCGAGCAGTCATCCTACGTCCATGTACAAGTGTCCACACCGCATGCACGTCACTTGGTATGCCAGTCTTGGCTCGGCACATCCACCACCCACATTCCTTGTCCATTACCCCTCACATACTCTATGCCACTCACCATCCATTAATCCCACCATGCCTACTCCTCATTCCTCGATCTGCCTCACCTCGGGACTTCCTGTCCTTGTTTTATCCTCGGTCGCAACCATTGTTTTATAGTCGGGCACTCCCTATTGTCCTATCCCTGGCCACACTCCTATTATTCTATCTTTTATTGTTCTATTCCCATTTGCATTCCTTCATTCTAATTTTACTCGCTGTGGACAATACCCACATGCTCTGCATAACTTATTGTCCCACATTCCTTATTCCACATGTCGCTTCTTAAACCTATATAAGTAGGGCATGCATGTACATATTTCCTCATTCTGGGTATCAACTAGGCTTAGGCCCTTCTACCTTCTCCTCCTCTGTTAAGTCCTCTACTCAGGCCGGCATCATTGGCACCCTCCTGAGTACCCTGTCTGTTGAAAATCAGTGGCACGCATGGAGAGTAGGGTGCAATGCATGAGTATGTTGAAGCCAAAGCCACTACTTCTGGCCTGCAGGACTTGGCCGTTCCCCATCTGACATCTTGGCATTCCTGAAGCTTGACACCGAGGATAAAACAAGAACAGGATGTCCCAAGGTGAGGTGGATCGAGGAATAAGGAGTAGGCATGGTAGGATTAATGGATGGTGAATGGTATAGACTGGATGATGGATAAGGACAAGGAATGTGGATGGTGGATGTGCCAAGCCGAGACCGGTGTACCAAGTGACTTGCATGTGGCATGGGCACTTGTACATGGACATGGTTTGACTGCTTGGTCAGCACTGCCGAATTACCAGAATCTCAGTATGTGTACTTGAAAATCCCACCCCTTCTATTCCTTATTATTCTTTCATTCACCATTCTTCCCTTAACCCATGTCCCCTTGGGAAATTCAGTATTCATTTATTATTCGGTTGTGGCCCTATTGTTTTATATTTGGCCACTTTCTATTGTTCTATTTTCACTCACACTCCTACTTGTTTATTATTGGTCATATCTCATTGTTCTATTCTCATCTACATCTTATTGTTCTATTCTAGATCACTGTGGACAATACTTCTACATGGTCTCCATACCTTATTCTTTTCTCCATGTCTTATGCCACCCTTATTCCATATTCCACCTCTTGACCTATATAAATAGTGAATGTATGTACATAGTTCCTCAGTCTGAGTATCAACTAGGTTTATGCCTTCCTGCTCTCCTTTCTGCTGTCTAGAGTCCTTTACTTGGGCCAATACTCTTGGCACTCTCCCAAGTATCTCATTTGTCCCAAAATCAGTGGCACGCATGGAACGTAGGGCATAACACACGAGTACGTTGAAACCAAGCCACTCCAACTGGCCTGCAGGACTTGGCTGCTCCCCGCCCATTTCCTTGGCACTACCAATCCCTGACAGGAGGTGGTGGAAGAGCTCCAGGCATTTTGGGAAGGGGTATCTTCAGACCTGCCGGCATTGAGGTAAGAGGTCTGAGATATTGGGGATGAGAGAAAGTGGATTGCCAATACCTTGGAGCATGCCAACCAGCTTCAAATCATGGAGCAGGCATGGTGGTTTAATTGGTCCCAAAACACAGATGAGCAGTGGGGGAACACACCGAGGAAGACCTGGAAGGGGAAGGAGAAGGAGAAGGAGGAGGAACTGAAAGGAGATGATGGGTCGGAGTCAGATGATGAACTGGAAGGGCCAGAGTAGATAATATATAATTTTTGAATTATCATTTAAAATCCCAAGCTAAGTGAAATTGCCTAAGTTACACCCGAGGTGAACCAGTCAACACCAAGATAAGGAAGTCTAAGACAGCACCAAAGGGCCTGGTTTGTCAGGGTATGCTTGGTGGAAGTCAGAGACTACTTTGGAGGTGTGGTCAAGTTCGTTTGCTGGTAGCCAGGACTTTTTGTCTCCAGTGCCTTCATATCCAGACCACTTGACTAAGTACAGGACTGGGCACCTGCATCTTCTTCTGTCAAGCTTCAAGTCAAGGATCTTGGAGATCTCATATTTGGGTTCCCCATCGATGATGATTAGGGGTTAGGGTGGAAGTACACATTTGGGGATGGTGTTTGGAGTAGATGGTTTGAGCATGGAGATGTGAAAGATGGGGTGAAAGGCTCTCATGCTGTTGGGGAGTCATAGGGTGAAGGAAATGGTGCCTACTTGTGCAATAATTTCAAAGGGACCTAGAAACTTCTCTGCTAGCTTTTTAGAGGGTCACGTAGTTTGGATATTCTCGGACTTAACAAAGACTTTGTTTCTATCTTTAAAACCCAAAGGAACCGCTCGATGCTTGTCTGCAGATGCCAAGTATTGGGTCTGAGCTTTGGATATAGTCTTTCAGAGTTGCTGGTGATTTTTGTCTAAGTCAACTATGAAATCATATACTCAGGAGGAGGCGAGGTCACATTTGGGGTGTACCGTAATGTTTGGATGATTCCCCTTGTTGGCATAGAAGGGGGAGATTCCCATCATTGCATTCGGGGCATCATTGTACATGAATTTGGCTATAGGTAGGAGTTTGGACCAATTGTTTTGCTGATAGTTGCAATATACTTGGAGGTATTGTTTGAGGGTTTGATTCATGCATTTAGTTTGTCCATCCCCTTCAAGATGAATTCCTGAGGTGAAGTGGAGCTTTGTATCCAGAGCCTTGCTGAGGGATCAGAAGAACAAGGAGACAAACTCAGTTCCTTAGTCCAAGGTAACATGTGATAATACCCCATGCTTTGAGAATACATGCAGGATGAAGAGTTTGGCAAGAGTTGGGGCAGTGATTGTGTTGGTGGTGGGGATGAAAAGGGACTGTGTTAAATCCACATGTCAGGTGCTTAGCTAGATACTTCCAGAAAGATTTCTGGAGGCTTCCGAGTGGTTTCCGTGAGGGGGTTTGGTACTCCAGAGACAGAGGGACTAGAAGTCGCAGGTTCATGGACGGAAAAGGAAAGGCAGAAGGACAGGAAGCACCAGGGGCTTGGGACTGTTCGCGGTATTAGGTTGTATGACTAGTCATTTGAGTTGTTTGAGGTCACGGGGACCTGGCTTCAACTTATGTGTTGTGTGCTCCTCAATCGTCTGTCCCTAATTTTGAAAAGTCAGAAAGTTTACCAGAACTGAATCAGAAACTACGATGCAGATTAAGTTGATATTCATACTGGCAAATAGTCCAGTTGACTGGGGGCTTATATACATTTAACTAATCCTTGTACTATCTTTTGCTGAGAAAAGACAAGGGGGAGAAAGGAGGACAAGGGGCTAATAGAAAATGAAGAACAAGGGAGTGAGGTATGTGATGATCCTGCGCATCGTTTATTAAAGGAGCAGAACAAGATAAAACAAGGACAGGAAGTCCTGAGGTGAGGTGGATCGAGGAATGAGGAGTAGGCATGGTAGGATTAATGGATGGTAAATGGCATAGAGTAGATGAGGGATGGGAACAAGGAATGTAGATGGTGGATGTGCCAAGCCAAGACCGGCATACCAAGTGACTTGCATGCGGTGTGGGAACTTGTATGTGGACATAGTCTGACTACTTGATCAGCACACCAAGTGACTTGCATGCGGCGTGGGAACTTGTATGTGGATATAGTCTGACTACTCGATCAGCACTGCTGAATTACCGGACACTTGGTATATGTACTTGACAGTATCCCCCCCTTAGCAGCTGAACCTATGAAGCTGGCAGTCGGAGATTGAAATTAGGGTTTGGGATGCCTAAATGTGGTGTCCCAGATTGTTTGGGAAGTTCCTAGGCTTCCCATCAGCCAACCGCATGACTCCACTCCATCAAAAATCAAAGAATCGGAAGAAATGGGTGCTAAAACCAATAATGACGAGCAAGAGTTTGAAGAGAGATGGGTCATCCATCAGCGTGATTGGGAGGAGAAGGAAAAGGCAGAGCGGGAAATGTGAGAGGCTGCCAAGGGTACCGAGGGGGTGGATGAGGAGGTTGTTTCAGTAGGGGCAGTAGCCCCGGGAATGACCAAGAAGGCTGCTACTGCAAAACAGGTAGTGGAAAATCAAATGACCATGGACAGGGCAGAGAATGGCCAAGAGGCTGAAAATCAACGGGCCAAAACGGCTGAATTTGCAGAAGTGAGGGTCCCCAAAATCTCAGGAGTGCCAAAGGTTCCAGCATAGAAGAGGGGTAGGAGTGCAGAGGCAGGGCCCAGTAAAAGGCCGAGTATGAGAGGATATGGAAGAGGGGCCCAGGTGAGTGGTAGTAGGTTTTTCATATGTTCTATTATTGACTTGTTTTAATTGTGCAAGAACAAGCCGACCCAGGAGTGGTTGCCATCACTCCATCCGCCTTGCAAGAAGTGCAAGAAATGGGAGGTTGAATGTGTAGTACGATCCATAGGGGCCGCCTGCAGGATGTGCTGCTTCCGCAGAGTCAGGTGCAGCCTGGCTACACCATAGGTCTCCAGGGCTAAGAGCTGCCTGGTTATTTGGGACAAGGACAAGGGTGAAGAGGAGACTGAGCCAGAAAGTGAAGAAGGTGATGAGGAGGTGGAAAAACCACCGATAAAGAGGCCGAGGCAGGCCTGTACCATGCAGCCGAGCAGGGGGACTCCTGGCGTAGAAGTACTGCAGGCCAAGCCGTTGGTTGGGAGGAGAATGGTGGAGCTGTTAGAGGAGCTCCTCAGAAGTAACTGCTGGATAGAGAACTCACTGTTCCTCATGGCAGAGGGGCATTCAGGAGGTCCCAAAAATGCGAGAGGGCCAGGAGCAGGCCGGGATCAACTAAAGGATGAGGAGTCAGGTAAGGAGGTGGATGAAGGGAAGGGGAAGCAGAGGGAGGATGAAGATGATCAGGATACTGAGATTATTAAAATAGATTAAAAAATATAGATTTTTTTTTTCACTGAAAGACAGAAAAGGTGTGAGAGGGGAAATAACAAGTTATGTGGGCCGAGGTATTCGGTCTTCCCGGCTGGTAAACAGAAAGAACAAAGGGGGTGACAGATGGACTGCAAGTTGTCTGGGATGGGTGTGTTCATAATGTCGGAAGTGGAGTGTCGGGATGATTGTGAAGGGAATTCAGGATGATGTAGGTGTAGAACTGAGGCAATGGAGGGAGAATGGAGGAAGTGAAAGAGGGGACAGAGAATGGAGATGGGTGAATGGAAGGGTTTTTTGGGAGAGGGATGTCTTCAGGAGGGGAGATTGCATAGTTCGAATTATATCTAGCTAGTCACCCCCCCCCCTTTTAGGTAGACGTCCCATTGTCTACTAAAGGTGTCGGCCTCTAGCTGAGGAGAACAGAGAAGAGTGGTGAGAGCATATAATGCAATTATATGGAGCGGCCACCTTCCATCCCTTCTATTTCCTCAACTCTTGTTATAGCCCATGCCTTCAACAAACCCACACTAACCCCCACAACCACCCATCTCTGTTCCGAGACCTTTCCGACCGAAAGGACGAAGGATTGTTTTCCATGGTTCCCGTCCCCATCACATCCGTCCGAGACACTGCATTCCCGTGCCCATCCCCATCACGACCGAGACACCGTCCCCGAGTCCGTTCCCGACCGAGGACTCAATACTTTGATAACCGACGCGCAGGACCATCGTGTACCTCACTCCCTTGTTTTCTCTTTTATATTGACCCCTTGTACTCCCTTTCTCCTTGTTTTATGACCGGCAAAGATAGTACAAGGATAGTCGCATGTATATAGTCTCCCAGTCGACTGGACTGTTCGCCAGTACGAATATCGACTTAGTCTACCCCCTAGTTTCCGATTCATTTCCGGTAAACTTCCGTCTCCTTCCGAAATTAGGGACAGACGATCGAGGAGGGTGCAACACATAAGTTGAAGCCAAGTCCCTTCAACCTCGAACACCTCAGTGACCGGATTGAACCAATCCGCGACCGACCCTAAGCTCCTGGCGCTCCCGTCTCCATCCGTAGTCCATTCCCGACTTCCGTTCTCGGCCCTCGGCCCCTTCACGGACCCCTACGCTAACCCGGATAGCCCTTTTGGAAGTATTAGCTAAGCGCCTGACACGCGGACTTAACAACTCTCAACCTTATGACCCTCGACCCCCTTAGTCTTTGGAACCTGCCTCTCCCTGCAAAATCCCCTGAGAATCTCTTGGTATCTGTTATTAAGCACCTGACATGCATATTTAACAACATCCCCCCATGTATTGCCATTTAATCCAGGGTAAATAATTATGTGTGCTTCATCAAGTATTTTTCCATTCTCCTTAGTATAAACAAGGCAACCAGTGTAAGGATTGATATATTCCAATGGATGTATAAGTTGGCCTCATCCTTTTTTTTTTGTACAAAACTGTTTGGCCTGGCTTAATCCTGAAAATATTGATTTATATAAGTTGTAAAATTCATTTCAAATAATTATGGTAACTCATACCAAGCTGATGGCTTGTATTCATTTGCATGGAAACAAGACTCATCTTGGAAGTTAGGAATGATTTCTTTCTCACCATCCTGCAATGTTGGAACAATTATTGTAAAATTTCCTTCATTAGCCTGAACCCACTTAGCCATTCAATAAGGGCAACCCCAGTGGTGCCTAAGAGCTATCACACAGTGCCTAGCAATGGGGGGATTCCTAAATTTAGTCATTCATCTGTGTACATGAGGGAAGGGGACTTCACCTAGCAATGGAGGAATTCCTAAGAGGAAAACCTAAAACCCCTTGCTAGTGAGTCCTGTTCTCTATATACCCTGTACCCATGCACTACTTCTCCAACATACCTTCCCCTTCCCCTGTGTCTGGCAGTATGATCTCCTGAAAACCTTCAGGCCCAGTCCCAGGTCTCTGGTTAATTGAAGGGATTTATTGTTGGTGGCTAGGTCTAGGCATAGACATAAACCCAAATATATCAAGGGATTTCTGATTTGCATTTGCATTCTTATACCAACATTTTGTGCAACTGGACTTGCTCGTGAGATCTGGACTCTTCTTATACTGATTTAGCTGACCTGACAATTTATTATAAATATATATTTTTTGCAATCAGGGTTCAATATGAACACACTATTGCTTTTTCACCACTTTTTTTCCTTAACCGAGGTGGCACACAATCTTCTTGGTTTAAGTCATCTTCCTGGTTAACAGTGAGATCCAAGAGCTGTTCTTGAAGATCATCCTTGTCCCATTCTGAACATGGACCCACTTCTGAGTCCTCATATTCATAATTGTCTGCTTCAGAGCCTCTTTCACTCTTGGGTTCCTCTCCCTCCAAACCAATATTATTCCACCCATGGCATAGTTGTAATAAATATTCCCTAATTTAGGAGTAGTTGTGGAAGTTGGCAACTGTCAAGTAGACGTACTGAGTATCTGGAAACTTGGCACTGCTGACCGAGCAATCAGACTATGTCCATGCACAAGTGATGAAGCCACATGCAAGTCACTTGGTACGTTGGTCTTGGCTTGGCACATTCACCATCCACACACCTCATTACCATCCTTCATCCACTCCTTCATTCATTATCCATTAATCCCACCCTGTCTACTCCTATTCCTCAACCCATTCAACCTTGGGACATTTTGTCCTTGTTTTATCTTCGGCCACAACCCTATTGTTTTATATTTAGTCACTTCCTATTATCCTATTTTTGACCACATTTCTATTATCCTATCTTCATTGTTCTATTCTCATTTACATTCCTTGATTCTATCCTTAAAGTGTTGTGGACAATACCCATATGCTCTGCATACCTTATTGTTCTTCATTCCTTATTCCACATCTTGCTTCTTAACCTATATAAGTAGCGCATGCATGTACATACTTCCTCATTCTGGGTATCGACTCGGCTTAGGCCCCTTTAATTTCCTTTCCCTGTTAAAGTCCACTACTTGGGCTGACATCCTCAGCACTCTCTCAAGTTCCCCTTCCATCCCAAATTGGTGGCACGCATGGAGAGTAGGGCACAACACATGAGCATGTGGAAGCCAAAGCCACTCTACCGGCCTGCAGGACCTGGCCGATTCCCACCCACACCTTTGGCATTACCGAACCCTGACAGCAACTCCCTGTCAGATTCATGATCTGTAGGTGTTATTGGAGTTGGTCTACTTCAACAACCTGATCCTTATTCTGATTTCATAGTCCATCAGGCATTATACAGTGAGTCAAAAAACTACCCCAATGTGTATGCATTTTAGAAAGATTGATATTTTGTGAAGGAATGACATTGTCAAGTCCACGATACCATGCTCTGATTTACTCGGCAGTACCAACCGACCGACCCTTACCCATATCATCCCTCACTAGTGCACGGTCTTGGCTCGGTACATTCGGTTCATCATTTGGTTCATTATCCCTACCCCACCCTCCTATTCTTTATTATTCTTCTATTCCCCATCCTTCCCCTTGCCCATTTACCCCTGGGACATTCACTATTTGTTGTCACTCAGTCACAGCCCTATTGTTTTATATTTGGCCACCCTCTATTGTTCTATTTTTCCCTCACAATCCCACTCGTTTATTATCGGTCATATTTCATTGTCTTACTCTCATTTATACCATATTGATCTATTCTAGATTGCTGTGGACAATACCTCCACATGGTCTCCATACCTTATTCTTTTCTCCATGTCTTATGCCACCCTTATTCCACATTCTGCCTCTTAGCCTATATAAGTAGTGAATGCATGTACATAGTTCCTCAGTCTGAGTATCAACTAGGTTTACGCTGTCCTACTCTCCTCCCTCTGTTCAGAAGTCCCCACTTGGGCCGACACTCTCGGCATCCTCTCGAGCATCTCTTCCATCACAAATTAGTGGCATGCACAGGAGGCAGGGCGCTATGCACAAGCATGTTGAAGCCAAGCCACCCCAACTGGCATACAGGACTTGGCTGGTTCCCAACCATACCTTTGGTATCACCTAGGCCTGATAGTATACTCAGACTCACACTACTTCCTGTGTGTCTTACCTCTTAATGATTATGCCCCCAGATTCTAGGTCTGCTACCTGCAAGGTAACTAGTGCCTCAAGCATTGAAGCTGAGAAATCAGCGGAGGTGGCCGAGTCAAAAAACTAATCAGCAGCTCTTCAGCTCCCCAGCACACTGGGAGTTTCATTGACTTGGCAAGTGCTATGTCAGGCTTCGGTAACTGATGAGCTTCGGGACTGCTGAGGTGTCGGATGGGAGCGGCCAAGTCCTACAGGCCGGGAGTGGTGGCTTTGGCTTCAACGTACTCGTACATTGCACCCTACTCTTTTATGCGTGCCACTGATTTGCAACAGACAGGGTACTCAGGAGGATGCCGATGATGCCGGCCCAAGTAGAGGACTTAACAGAGGAGAAGAAGGTAGAAGGGCCTAAGCCTAGTTGATACCCAGAATGAGGAAATATGTACATGCATGCCCTACTTGTATAGGTTTAAGGAGCAACATGTGGAATAAGGAATGTGAGACAACAAGGTATGCAGAGCATGTGGTTATTGTCCACAACGAGTAAAATTAGAATGAAGGAATGGAAACGGGGATAGAACAATTAAGGATAGAATAATAGAAATGTGGCCAAGGATAGGACAATAGGAAGCAACAGACTATAAAACAATGGAGCCATGGCCAAGGATAATACAAGGACAGGAAGTCCTGAGGTGAGGCAGGTTGAGGAATGAGGAGTGGATGTGATGGGATTAATGGATGGTAAGTGGTGTAGTGTATGTGAGGGGTGAGGACAATGAGTGTGGGTGATGGATGTGCCGAGCTGAGACCGGCGTACCAAGTGATATGCATGTGGCATGGACACTTGGACGTGGACATAGGGTGACTGCTTGGTCAGCACTGCCGAATAAACGGGTCTTGGTACATGTACTTGACAGCATCTCTACACTCCTCACTCCAGTTCCATGCCAGACCCTTGCAAGTGAGTCGAGGAAGGGGAGTCCTAATGGAGGAATAGTTGAAAATGAATCCTTGATAGAAGTTTTCAAATCTGAGGAATGATTGGACATCCTCGACTTTACATGGTTTGGGACATTGAGTGATGCATTTGACTTTGTCTTCCACCATCATAAGACTGTTGGGTGATAGAATATATCCGAGGTATTTGACAGACATTTGGTGGAAGGAGCATTTGTCTTCTTGAGCATAAAGGTTGTGTTTGCATAATCGTCAAAGAACTTCACAAACATGTTTGATATGCAAGGATTTGTCATTGGAATAGATGAGGATGTCATCCAAATAGACCATGGTGCAATTGTCTAATAGGTCGCTGAAAATGTCATTCATGAAGTGCTGAAAAGCAGCAGGGGCATTAGATAAACCAAATGGCATGACAAGCTACTCAAAGGATCTATAACAAGTCCTAAAGGCTGTCTTCCATTCGTCCCCTTTGGCAATTCGAATGAGATGGTAAGGGTGTCGGAGATTGATTTTATTGTATAGACAAGCTTTCTTGGGGGAATCTAAGAGGTCGGAAATAAGGGGAAGTTGATAACGGTCCTTCTTTGTAATTCTGTTTAGACCATGAAAGTCTATGCAGAGTCGCAGGGAGCCATCCTTCTTATGTACCAACAATACTGGGGCACCATGTGACAAATGCGAGGGTTGAATGAAGCCTATATTGAGGTGTTTGTCAATGAAATCTCGTAATGATTGGAGTTTGGATACTGAGAGGGAATAGATGGGGCCAAGAGGGGGCAAAGTGCCATCCTCGAGGTTGATCTTGAGGTCATAAGGTCTATGGGGTGCTAGTGTATTACTGCACTGTTTACTAAAGACATCAGCAAAGTCATGATAGAATTCTGGAATATGCTGTTTAATGCTATCCAGGTTGTGGGAAGAGTTGACCGTAGTAGAGGCTTGAGCATATTTGTTGAGATCTGCAAGGTCGAGTTGAAAGGCTTGCAAACCTTCTAGTTTGCAGGTGTGAACAAATGCTTCTGCATTAACTAAGGCTATCTGTAGCACTTCCAACTTCGGAGATGGTGATGGATTGCTTGGAAGTGGGGTGCTAGACTGTGAAGTAGCGGGTGAGGCCTGAGGGGTCAGAACGGTTGTCTGTTTTGGAGTCTTGAAAGTTATACTCCCCAATACCCAGTCAATCAATGGATTGTAGCAGGTGAGCCAGTTGAAGCTGAGTACTGCAGAGCAACTGCTGTCTGACGATGTTACATAGAAGGTAACGTTCTGAAGTTTGCTGGTCGGAAATCGGATAGGGACCATAGTGGTCAGAGTAATAACAGTGTTAGTAGGACCATCAAATAGTTTCAATGGAATAGGAGGAACAGAGTTAGTAGGCAAAGAATATTTTGCACAACTTGTGATTCAATAAAACAGTCTGAAGAACCACAATCTAAGAGCATAACTAAAGGAAATTTAGGAATACTAGAGCAAGTCAAATTAACTATTAAGGAAGTTTTTGAAGTCTCAGAAGTAGAAGATATGCAAGAAACAGGAGAAAGGGCATTCAAGAAGAGCATGTGAGTGAGGCTAATGTAATCCTCAGCTTATTTCCGAGGTTGCTGCTTATTTTTTTGACTTTGTTGCCATAGTGTCTTCAGCTTTGGTGTCAGTCATGCCTGCCTTTGTCGCACGTGCTTCCATCGATTTTTTGTCATTGTTGTTATTAGAAGAAGAAGTCAATGAGGATTGGGAATTGGATTTGGAGCAGTCCTTGACCATGTAACCTTTTGAAGCACACAAGAGGCACAGTCCCATGTCGATTTGCCTTTGACATTCTTCAGGCAACAGCTTTCCATCTTTTCCAAGCTTAGACAAAATGTCATTAGCATTGTTATTATTGTTGGAAGACTTATTGTTGCCGTTCTTTCCCCCCCCCCCTTCTTACTTCTCTTGTTGTTCAAGTTTTGAAATTGGAGGAAGACTGATTGTCATTGTTAGAGTTGGAGTGGTTGGAAGTGGATGCGTTCGGCTTTGAAATTCTGAAGTTGTCATACTCCTTGTGTTCCCAGTACCTGATGTCAATCTTAAGTGAAAACTGTCTGAGTTCAGTGAGGGATTTGAATCAAGGGAAGTGAAGGAGGCTGTCCTTGATACACTTGGCCAAACCCTTTGTATGCCACATGTGCAAGGGCGGCATCATTCCACTGAGTATGAGTGGATGCTCAGGCAAAGTTGATGAAGTAGCGTGCTGCTCAATGATGATCTTTCATAACTATCTTCTCAAGTTTGATTTCAGCTTGTGCAGCATTGTTGAATGGACCGAAGTTTGTCTCAAGTTCTTGTCAAAAGTCTTCTTGGAATGCATGCTGAACTTTCCAGACCATCCTTCTGCCTTTTTGTCGGATGTGTCAAGGGTCCAGTATGCTATTTCATACCTCACAGGCCCCACACTTCAGTACTTCAAGCCCACCATTCTAGGCACAATATGGCCCAAGCCTAGCTGGCTTAGGGTCTGGAGAGACTGTGCGAAGCTTAGCTTGGTTGGTACCATTATAAACCTCAGGCTTGTGAATCTTTGTATGATGGCCAGGATTGGGTTTGGGTTTAGGGAGTGGTTGGGGTAATCGCTCAATGAGTGCTTTGACAATCTTGTCAGCACTAGCATTCGTATTAAGAGTAGGATTTGCTTCATCAACATCGTTATCGTCAATGGGTTCTTCATTGTCATCATCCTCGGGGTCAGGAGGAGCGTTTCCACCTGATGGGCCAGCTTCATCAATTGAAAGTTGTTCTGACAGTCGTTGAAGTTCAGAAATCTCCTGCAACTGGTTTGGGACTTCTATGATGAAGGGTAGATTATGAGCAGTTGAACGAGTATTCATGATGATCATAATATGCAAAGATGATATGCAAAGTGCATTCAGGTGTAGAAGTCAGATAATACTGTTATGATATGAAAATGACATAGTCATAATTAAACATAATATCTCCCAAGGTTGAAGCAATGGTAAGGTTTAGAGTAGGGTAAGACTTCAACTTTAATGTTGCACCCACCAGATCACACTGGACCCTAATTTCATAAAGAGTGAGGATGTAATTAAGTTTAATATGAATGGAAGGAAGCTTAGTTGAAATCTCAGTCGATTATCTGACTGAAGACTGAGCTACAGAATGTACAAGATCTTTATACTACTTTCAAATCTATGAAGAGTCGACTAGATTCCTATAATAGATAAGAAAGTCCAAGGATCATGAAAAGCGAGAACAGAAATACTATGTCACAATCTTGATCTCCTCCATGACATTGAGGGGTGATGTGTCACCCTGATTCCCAATGGAGTTACCCTATAAGGAACATAGTAACAGATCGGATATCAGAAATAGCACAGAATTGCAAAATAAAGAAAGTAGAGCAGAATGTAATAAAAAGGATATTACACATAAATTAAATGAAAATGGATTTGCAAGCATATGGGGACTGATGTAAATGAGTGGAGCAAATTGACAGGTGCATGTGACACCAAGACAGATACATGAGGTGCATATAGTTCGAGGGCTGAGGGTGTATAGTTGAATAGGCAAGTGAGGGTGGAGTTAGGCTGAGCAGGCTGAAATAAATAGTCGGGCATGCCAGTATATGGTTCCTAATATTTATTGAGCAATGAGGTTTGATTGGACTTACATAATTTATTAGATTGGTAGATAGCCAACATGTTCTAGTATATCATAGGAAATTTTAAGAACTTTTGCTAATGTCATTCCTTTACAAAATATCAATCTTTCTAAAATGCACAAACACTGGGGCAGTTTTTTGACCCACTGTATAGTGTCTCCAGCCAGGGTAATGATTGTGCTGGATTTGTATTTATTTGTTTATGAATTAGTATATTGTTATTTTTTCACAATTTTATCAGAATCATATGCTACTTAATTGTAGCTATTGATTGCACATTTTTGCCAGAATTTCTTTTGAGGGGAGAGGGTGGGGCCATGTCAGGCCTCGGTACTACCGATGGTACTGTCGGGACTGGCCAAGTCCTGCAGGCCAGTCGGGGTGGCTTGGCTTCAACGTACTCGTGTGTTGCACCCTGCCTCCTGTGCATGCCACTAACTTGTAATGGAAAAGATACTCGAGTGGATGCCGAGAGTGTCGGCCCGAGTAAGGACTTCTGAACAGAAGGAGGAGAGTAGGGAGGTGTAAACCTAGTTGATACTCAGACTGAGGAACTATGTACACGCATCTACTACTTATATAGGCTGAGAGGTGGAATGTGGAATAAGAGTGGCATAAGACATGGAGAAAAGAATAAGGTATGAAGACCATGTGGAGGTGTTATCCACAGCGATCTAGAATAGAATAATGGGAGTGTAAGACAATGAAATATGAACAATAATAAGCAGGTGAGATGGAAAGAATAGAACAATAAGGAATGGCCGAGATATAAAACAATAGGGCCGTGAGTAAGTGGCAATGAATAGTGAATGTCCTGAGGGTAAGGGGGTGAGGGGAAGGACAGGGAGTGTAAGGATGATAAAGAATAGGGGGGTGGGGTAAGGATAATGAACCAGATGATGACCCAAGTGTACTGAGCCGAAACCATGCACCATGAGGGATGATACGAGTAAGGGTCGGTCGGTTGGTACTGCCGAGTAAGTCAGAGCACGGTGTGTGGTCATGACAGGCCAAAATTTTGACATAAGCGAAATAAAAATAGTTCTAGAAAAATTGGCTCATACCAGTGATTTTATTTTGATGTGAGATACTTGTTTTCATAGGCTATTATCAATTTTACAAAGCTGATTTAGCCAGAAAACTAGGTCAAATTTTTGGTTGACTTTGTCTGTCCTGTACTGTAAACAACAGTAAGAACACAGAACCCTTACATAAGCCATTTGTTTCCATTGCCAACCATAGAAACCTGCCACAATCAGAACATTTTCATTGAAATTCACTTGTAGGAATCCTTATTAATTTGTTTTTCTAGAACTTCCCAAACTCAGAATATAAACATATAGGAAAGCAATTGTGAAATTGGCCGGGAGATTTGAAGCAATTTATCAAAGTATATAGACTCACTGATTACACCCT
>QLPI01007017.1:2597-12638 GCA_003314275.1 Chroogomphus rutilus | reverse complement strand
ACGAAGTGTTCGAGCCCCGGATTCAGGATGTTAGAAAGCGCGTGGTATCTGATGTAAGTCGGGGGATCTTGTTCTATCGATATGACGCTCACCTCTAGAGTAGAAGATAGAACGGTAACGTGGCCGTGAAGCTGATACGACCTGTATCAGATCTTGTCTCTTTGTTCCGACCGTGGTTGAGAAGATCTACCTCCAGAAGAAACACTTACCATCCAATCCACAATCTCAGTCCGTTAAGCCTTTCAGATTATTTGCATTGGTGTAAAGGTAGCGTTTCAGCAATGAAACGCGTAGACATGCGGGAAGTGTGCCTCTTGTTTTACGTGATGGTGCCTACGGGCACTGTCTCGCGAAACGAGGTTTGCAAAGGTAGTCGAAGTTGGACACCAAAGGAGACCCAAATTAGAGTAGACTTGAAAGGTGCGGAGTTTGCAACACTTTCCACCAGCTAATGATTTTGTAAGCCGCTCGCCCAGTTACTGTACAGCCGATTGACCCCTAACACCACGGAGCTAAAGAGTTGTTTTTCCTTCATCCCTCACTTGGGCTTCGATCAAGGCTTCTGAAACGAAGATGAAGGCATCATATGAATTTGCAACTTATCGGGCTGAGACTAGATTATCGGTCTCATGCATAGTGGATCAATCCTTTTCATTTGTTTTCTGACCCGACCTGCTTCCGCTTTTGAATCTTGGCTGAGCATTTTGCGATCTAACTCAATTATCTAATTGGGCATATTCTCTCATCACTCACGCGTTAATCCCTGAAGTGTGATGTTTCTGCAAACACATTGACCAAAATACCCTTTGCACTGCCAATCCTGGCCCACCCATTTTGGACTGGACATGAGCCATCTGTGATGTTCTGGCAACTTGCTGGCACACCACAGAAATAAATGGGATCTCACTTTCCCCTACACTCACAAAACCCACTTGTGATATCTCCTCATATCAAGTCTCCAAGTCCAGGTCAAGACTAGTCTAGGAACATCTAGACTATTGTACACAAGTCCAAGTCCAAGTCCAAGTCCAAGTATTAGTCATATGTGACATATCATGGTCACATCCTCATCACTCATGTTCTATATGTGTTTATACATACATTGCCATGTCACAGATTATAGTCCTGCTGTGCTAAACAACTGTACTATATCATGCCATAGAAAAGGACTAGTGCACACAGGCTTTTAGGTATTAATTACCTAGATGACAGCCAAGGGGAAGGATTGGGGGAAGAAGAAACCTACAGCTTCTTCCAGGAACTTGACAGGATCTAGAAAGTCAGATGCTAAATGCTGGACATGTAGAGAAAAGGGGCACCTGAAGTATAACTGTTCCAAGAAGAAAGGAAAAAAGAAGAAGAGGGCAAAGGCTAAGGATGACAATAGCTCAAATACTGTAGTGCAGACTAATGATGATCATGCATTTGTTGCAAGTCCACATGCAGTTGCCACCCCAGATGTTCCTCTTGAGCCTCAGAGGACCAGTACTAAGATATATGACTCAGGAGCCTCAAGGCATATGTTAACAGATTAGCAGAGGTTTAGCAACCTTAGGACAATTGAGCCAAAACTGGTAAAGGCTGCAGATAAAGCCACATTTATAAGGTAGAAGACAAACGGTTTCCGCTATAGTCACGTGATGTGATAATGTCACGGTCACAGTGCAAAATTTTTCGTTGTTGAAAAAAAAAAAAAATTGTATTCTGCTATAGAAGATGGCAATTTTTTTAGAAAAAATGATTGTACTACACTATACAATATGAGCCTTGTCCAACTCAGCTAGAATAGTATCTGACATGTTGCCAGATCCTTGTACAAAATGGTGGATATGACACTTGAGTCACATGACCTTAGTGGAATCCACATGTCATCTACCTTATCTGTGGGAATGTCTTTCTATATATGGAATGTTTCCTTATATGGGTGCTTATGTCAGCGCAAAAATTTTGGGACCAAAAAAAAATTAACAGTGTCAGACTGCTTAAAAATGTGATTATGAATTTTGAGAAGATGTTTGAAATTTTAGATATACTACATTTACAATAGTGATTAATGGAGACTCCACAACAGCTGTCATGCTGAAGGATGCCCTATACTGTCCAGACCTTGCATTTACTCTAGTCTCACTTATAAGATATGATGCCACCAATTACACTGTACAGCTCAAGGACCATGCATGTGTTATCAAAGACAAAGCAAGTCACCAAATTGGCCAAGTACACCTTATCAATGGTTTATACCAGGTAGACAGAGGGGTGCACTTAACTGCTGCTGCATACAGTGGTATAAAAATATCTACCTTAGTTGAAGTCCACCAGAAAATGGGACATATCTTGCACCAGATGGTAAAGCATCTAGTAGAACAGAAGATTGTATTAGGTATTGAGCTAGACAAACAATCTTTATCGACATTCTGCCAGACTTATGCTAAGGCAAAGCCAACCAGGAAGCTAGTGCCAAAAGAAAAGGCAGGACACCTAGTAAGGCAAATTGGTGATAAGATACACTCTGATGTATGGGGGCCCACTACTCCTTCAAGCTATAACTCAAAGAATTACTATATTAGCTTTACGGATGATCGCACTCGGTGGTCAATGATCGAGTGTATCAATAAGAAAAGAAAAGTACTCACAAAGTATAAGGAGTATGAGGCATAGCTTAAGACTCGACATGGCCATAGGATTAAAATTCTACAATCTGACAGTGGTGGTGAATATCTATCAGATGAGTTTACCAAGCATCTCAAAAGCAGAGGAACGGTGAGAAATCTCACCGTTCATGATATGCCCAAGGAGAATGGTGTTGCAGAACATCTTAATTGGACTTTGTTAGAACACACATAGGCACTTTTGATCTCATCAAACTTACCAAAGAATTTATAACCAGAAGCCATTCACTACATCATTTGATTAAAGAATAGGACCTTCACAAGAGCCTTAGATGGCAAGAACCATATGAAATGCTCTTTGAAACAAGACCAAACCTGCAAGGGCTATCTGAATAGGGTACATGTATCTTTATGATAAAGCATGCCTAGGAAATGGCACGGGTCACCCACAGGTCAAATGTAGATCACCCACACCCAACCTATGTGAAACCCAAACCTGTCAACCTATGGGTTTTTTCCCGTAGGTCAACGGGTGTTGGGTACATGCCACACCCGCATACTTATGGTACACATGTGTCATATACATGTGTGTATAGTATATAGGGTGTGTATGATGTATACAGCACATAGGGCATGTGCGGTGTGTGCATGTTGTCTGTGTGAATGTTCAGCACATATATGTTGTCCGTGTGTATGTTTGGCACATGCATGCTGTCCATGTGCATATGTGAGATGTGCATGTCATATGTGCATATGGTATGGCACATGTGGCACGTGCATGTATGGTGCATATGGTGCATGTGGTGCATACATGTCCGGGACGTTCATGTCATCTGTGTACATGTGTGTGTTGTAGGTGCACATGTGACACCACAGGTTGGGCTGGGTTGCCGGTGCTCTTAGCTTGACCTGTACCCTCACCCATGAACATCTGACCTGGTAACCCATGTGGGTTAGCCCAACCTATGCCATTCCCTAAACATGCCTCAAGCAAGCTAGATGCAAAGAGCGAGGAAGCTATCAGGGGACGACCCTCTCTAAACTCCGATCCAACTCCAGAGTCCTATTTCAAACTCCGATCAACTCCGAGGCTGAGATACCCAAGTCCGAAGGGACCGCCGAGCGGAAACAGGAATGATCTTAAACAGGGTGACTAGAACCCAGAGTAAGCGCCCAAGCCTCGGACTTAGTACCAGGAAGTTGGCTCTACAGACTCCGATGTATTGATTTGTAAGCTAGTGCACAGACCACTTACATAAAGGGTATAAAAGAGGTTCACCAGCAGTGGGATCCTTAGACTTTCCTCTTTGGATTCCCCCTGCTTAGGTGAGGTCCCCACATATATTTAGGTAGTAGTTGTAATTAAACCTTTGGATTCCCCCTGCTTAGCTCGCCTCTGAGACATACCTCAGGGCTGTAAGAGGGTTGCCCTTACAGAAGCAAGATGGGTAGGATACAGCAGTACCAGCCAAGGTTACTGTATATATTACCCTAGCATCCAGTACATCAGTGTTGAACAGAATATCATGTTCAATGGCAAGGTGCTGTTGCCACCAGTCATCATAGATGTTGCGCCAATTGTAGGGGAGAGATCTAGTTCTCATGTTAAATCCACATGTTGGCGCTTAGCTAGAGACTTCCGGGAGGGTTTTCGGAGGGTTCCGAATGGTTTCCAAAGGGGGGGTTCGTATTCCGGGGGCGAAGGGACTAAGGGTCGGACTCGGGATTGGAATCGGGACAGGATGGAAGTTGGGAATGCCGGGGGTCTTGGGACTGTTCACGGTACAGGGGGATACAAGTGGTTTGAGGTCGCAGGGACTTGGCTTCAACTTATGTGTTGCGCCCTCCTCGATCGTCTGTCCCTAATTTCGGAGAGTCGGAAAGTTTACCGGAACTTAATCGGAAACTACGACGCAGAATTAGGTCGATATTCATACTGGCGAATAGTCCAGTCGGCTGGTGACTTATATACATATATCTACTCTTGTACTATCTTTTACCAAGTAAAAACAAGGGGGGGAAGAGAGTACAAGGGGCAATATAAAATAAAGAACAAAGGAGTGAGGTACGTGATGATCCTGCGTGTCGTCTATCAAAGGAGCGGAACCTTGACTTCAGAATCTTCGGAGGTTCGGAAATATAGAACCTCGGAAAGATGTATCGGAAAATCCGGAAAGCGGTTATTCAGGCTTTAAGCAGTCGGAAAGGTTCCGGAAATGGTGCGGGTGGTTGTGGAAGCTGGTATGGGTTTGTTGAGAGTACGGGCCATAACAAGTCAGCTTAAAACTATCGACAACTGGATCAATCAAATCAACACACCTAAAACCAAGACACCGCAAACTCCAACTATCCCAGATAGCACTGACCTGCAAATAACACCATCAGAACTGGTCAAAGGCCTCAAGCACCCAACTGAATAGACAATGCTAAGATAGAGCCAATGTCTGAACCCTACAGTGGAAGTCCAAGAAGAACTAGGCTTGAGATAGAGCAATCATCTCAAAGGACAGCAAATAGCCAGCATAGTTAAAGTCACCAATGATGATAACTGTATGATGGAGTTTGCCATGCTAAGTACAGCTATGTTGCCATAAGACCTGACAGGAGTTGAGGAAGCATGCAGGCAGGACAATTGGCCTGAATGGGAACAACCAATAAGCTGCAAGCTCAAGAAACATAAGCAAATGGGTACCTGGGACCTCATTGACCCTCCAGCAGGAGCAAATATTATAGGAAGTCAGAGAGTGCTGTATTATAAACTGGACAAAGATAGTAAAGTCCAGAAGCATAAATCGAGGCTGGTAGTACAAGGTTTCTCCCAGATCAAGGGCATTGATACAAGGAAATGTTCTCACCTATAGCAAAGGAGTCTGGAACAACTGGGAGGTAAAGCAGATGGATGTCATTGGAGCATACTTGAATACAAAGCTCAAGGAGGAAATTGTCAAGCCCACAATACCGAGCTCTGGTTCACTCAGTGGTACCAACTGAATGACCCTTACTGCTTAATCCTACACACCAGTGACAAGTCATTCCTCACTAGTATGTGGTCTCAGCTCAGTACATTCAGTTCATCATTTGGTTTACTTTTGTCTCCCTACCCCTTCTATTCCTTATTATTCTTTCATTTCCCATTCTTCCTTTCACCCATTTGTAAGGGCAACCCTCTTACAGCCCTGAGGTATGTCTCAGAGGCGAGCTAAGCAGGGGGAATCCAAAGGTTTTAATTACAACTACTACCTAAATACATGTGGTGACCTCACCTAAGCAGGGGGAATCCAAAGAGGAAAGTCTAAGGATCCCTCTGCTGGTGAACCCCTTTTATACCCTTTATGTAAGTGGTCTGTGCACTAGCTTACAAATCAATACATCGGAGTCTGTAGAGCCAACTTCCTGGTACTAAGTCTGAGGCTTGGGCGCTTACTCCGGGTTCTAGTTACCCTGTTTAAGATCATTCCTGTTTCTGCTTGGCGGTCCCTTTAGACTTGGGTATCTCAGCCTCGGAGTTGATCGGAGTTTGAAATAGGACTTCGGAGTTGGATCGGAGTTTAGAGAGGGTTGTCCCCTGACACCATTTCCCCTCGGGACATTTACTATCCATTTATTATTTGGTCACACCCCTATTGTTTTATATTCGGCCGCTTTCTATTGTTCTATTCTCACTCACACTCCTACTCATTTATTATTGGTCATATCTTATTGTTCTATTCTAGATCAGGGAGCATGCAGTTTTCCACCTAAAAAGAGCAATTTATGGGTTAAAACAGTCAGGTCATGAATGGTATGATAATTTGAAGAGTACCTTGACATCTATGGATTTCTGTCAAGACCACAATACTGAGCTCTGGTTCATTCGGTAATACCAACCGACCGACTGACTTTTACCCATATTATCCTCACTATCACGCGGTCTTGGCTCGGTACACCCAGTACATCGTCTAGATTACTTCCCCCATCCTATCCTTTCTACCCCTCACTATCCTCCCATCCCCTCACCCGTTCTCCCCTGAACATGTGATAACCACTCATTATCTTGGCCACGGCCCTATTGTTTTATCTTTGGTAATTCTCTATTGTTCTATTCTCACCCACCCCTTCATTATTTTATTCTCAGCCATATTTCATTATTCTAATCCCGCTTACATTCCTTATTCTATTCTTGATCACTGTGGACAATGCCTCTACATGGTTTTTCATACCTTATTGTTCTCCATTCCTTATGTCACCCTGTTCCACATCTTGCTTCTTAACCTATATAAGTAGCGGGATGTATGTAGATAGTTCCTCACTCACAATATCAACTTGGTTCACACCCTCTCGTCCGCCCCTTCCCTGTCTAAAAGTCCTTCACTCTAGCCGACACCCTTGGCACCTTCGCGAGCCTCTCTCCTGTCTAAATCAGTGGCACGCACGGAACAGCAGGGTGCAACGCATGAGCACGTTGAAGCCTAGCCACCCTGAAACGGTCTGCAGGACTTGACCAACTCCTCGGCTTTACCGAGTCCTAACAATTTCACAAGATGCCTAGTCAAACATGCAGTGTTATACCAATATGACCAGGATGTCACTATACTTGCAGTTGATGTAGATGACATCACCATTGTTGGGAACTCGAAGTGTGGCATTGGCAGGTTCAAAGAGCAACTGAACATGCAACTATAAAATCAAGGACCTAGGCAATCTGAACTGGTTATTAGGTCTTAAAGTGACCAGGGATTGAAACCAAAGAACCATTACCTTCAGTCAGAGTGCATATATCTAGAAGGTTGTGGAACACTTTTGTTAGGTATCGGTAATGCTGATAGTGTGGATGGAAATTGGCCAAGTCCTGCAGACTGATCGGGGTGGCTAGGCTTCAATGTACTCGTGCATTACACCCTGCTTTTCCATGCATGCCACTAATTTGGATGGAAGAAAGACCTGGGAGGGTGCTGAGAGTGTTGGCCCAAGTAGGGGACTTCAGACAGGAGGAGGGAAGGCTGGAGAATGTAAACCAAGTCGATATTCAGAGTGAAGAACTATCTATATATATTTGCTACTTATATAGGTTAAGAAGCAAGATGTAGAATAAGGAATGGAGAGCAATAAGGTATGTAGAGCATGTGGAAGCATTGTCCACAGTGATCCAGAATAGAATAAGGAATGTGGACGAGAATAGAACAATAAAAATAAGATAATAGAAATGTGGCCAAGAATAGAATAATAGAGTGATGGAATATAAGACAATATGGTCATGGCCAAAGATAAAACAATGGTAAAATGTCCCAAGGTAGAACGGGCCGAGAAATAAGGAGTGGATGGGGCGGGATTAGTCGGTAATGAGTGGTGAAGAGTGGATGAGGGATAGGAATGGAGGATGTGGAGTGTTAAAAAGGACGTAATCGTAATATTATTAATCTCCCAAAGATGAACAATGGCAAGGTTCAGAATGGGGCTTGGCTTCAACGTTATGCGTTGCGCCCACTGACTGAAGACTGAACTACTGAAGTACAAGATCTTTATACTACTTTCAAATCTACTAGGAGTCGAATAGATTCCTATAATAGAATGAGAAAGCCGAGGATCGTGAAAAGCAAGAACGGAAATACTATGCCCCAAATAATGATCTCCTCCATGACATTGGGGAGTGACGTGTCACTCCAATTCCCAATGGAGTTACCCTAAGGAACGTAATAGCGGATTGGATATAAGAGACTGAGTGGAATTGCGAATAAATGAAAATAGAACGAAATGTAAATGCAAGGATATTAAATGTAAATGAAGACGGAATGGAATAGCGAGCATATGGAGTGTAACGTGAATGAGTGGAGTGAATTGACAGGAGCATGTGACGCCAAGACGGATACACGAGGTGGATATAGTCCGTGGGCTGAGGGCATATGGTTGGATAAGCAAGCAATGGTGTAGTTGGGCTGAGTAGGCTGAAATGAATAGTCGGGCATGCCGGCATACGGTTCCTGACAGTATCCCCCCCTTACGGCTGAGTCCCACGAGGCCATGGAAATGAAGTTCTAGAACAGTGGCCCCATTGGAGGTCGGAAATGCGAAAGCGTATAAGAGAAGTCATGAGGGAGTTTGAGGGGTAACCATTCGTTGACATTGCCAATGGAAAACTTTTAGATCAACCCTGCCTACGTGCAGAAGCTAATGGGTCTCCACCCTTCACCAATCACCACCTATCTCAGAGGTGAAAACAATCTCCCCGCCACCGTCCCGTCCCCCTCGTTGTCTACCATTGAGCGCAGCCAGGCACTACTCGAACAAGAACACATCGATGTGCGAGAGCCCTGGATTGAAGGGGAAAATTCGAAAAGTGCGAAGGTGAGTAAGGTGTTGCTTCGGAATTCAATTTGTTTTCTGATTTTTGTTTTGTTTTGCAGTACGCTCGTCTTCAGATGAGGAATGACAAGTGCGATGTCAATGGCATCTACTATCGAAAGGCGAGGTTGGGTGAGCAAGATGACCATACACCCTGGTCTTGCGGTTTCGTTGTCCAGAAGGCATGCAGGCACTGCGAAAAGCGAGGCAACACATGCCTAAGGAAGTGGGATCTGGATTTGGACTTGGGTGCATGCGTGTGGTGTGGTGAGAGAGGAGTGGGTTGCAGTATAAATGAGAGAGGTCACGGTACGAGTAAGAGGAAAGGCAAGGGAAAGGTTAGGGAGTGGAATCCTGAGGATGAGGGAAACCCAAGGTCAAAGAAACGGTCAAGGGAAGGTACGCCGGAAGAAGATGATGATGAGGCGGGCCCCTCGAAAAGGCCAAGGTTGGAACCCAGAGTGCGTACTCCCCTCTTCCTCTCTGACCCTCATTCCCCACTGCCTCCTCCACTGCCTATTCCTCCTCAAGAGTTATCTCCTCCACCTACTGTGGCACAGATGCCACAGATAACATTGTCTTCACCATCCCCAGCCCCTCCCATGCTGCTACCTCCTCCTCCACCTCCTCTACCACCTCCTATGCTGTCCCCTCCACCTCCTCCCTCACCGCCTCCTACGGTCATACCTCCTCCCAGAGTCATGCCTCCTGCACCTCCTGCGCCCTTGCCAGTCATTGCGTTGACCTCCGCCTTGCTCTCGTTGCAGTCCTCAGTTGACAAACTTCGCAAGGAGGTCGCGGAACATAAGTTCCAACTGTTGGAGAGTCGAATGACGAATGAGGAATTGCAAGGTGAGGTGAGGGACTTGTGCTTGCAGTTGCAAAGTCAGAGGTTGAAGAGTAGGGAGATGGAACTTGAGCCACCAAGAGTACATGGGACTTGGGCCAATTGGTTAGGGGCTGGAAATCCAAGGAGTGCGTTTGACGACTTGGATGAAGATGGAGAAGTAGATTTAGGCTTGTAGAATAGGAAGTGACTTAATTGTATTTTTTCTTTTTTGACTTGAACATGAGTTGAAGGTTTGGAAATAAGAGTTGAATTGGAATAAGGAAT
>QLPI01007009.1:0-11061 GCA_003314275.1 Chroogomphus rutilus | reverse complement strand
CAGATTACGAAGTAAATGTTGCAGGAGTTGAGGAAGGCTCTCCCTTTCTCTCTGTCTCCATCAAAGTCAGATGGGGATGCGGGCCTGACTCTGGAGTTTCCTTGTAAGGCCGCGGTACTCCAAGTGTCTGAAAAACGTGCACTCAGAGTTGGGTCATCTTCTAGATTTTCGGAGTTTAACCCCTGGTGCATTGGGTCATTTAGTTTGGCCATGATTGCCCTAAGGGCTTCGTATATTGCAGCATTTGCCGTTCGGCTTTCCGCCAGCTCTTGCTCTAACCTTTGCAATCGTTCCTCGGCATTCATGTCAAAGGTGAGACTAGTGGGGATACCTGTGGCTATAACTATAGAGGAGGGGGAGTCTGGTGTCAGGTACGTGTAGGAGTTGGTATTCTCTGAGTCGCTTTGGCTGAGTCCGAAACCACCTATGACTGTGTTGTAGCACGGCTCCCGGTCCTTATTGGGGAGACTTTCCTGCTGTAAGGGCAACCCTCTTACAGCCCCGAGATATATCTCAGAGGTGAGCTAAGCAGGGGGAATCCAAAGGTTTTAATTATAACTACTTAAATACATATGGGGACCTCACCTAAGCAGGGGGAATCCAAAGAGGAAAGTCTAAGGGTCCCGCTGCTGGTGAACCCCTTTTATACTCTTTATGTAAGTGGTCTGTGCTTTAGCTTACAAATCAATACATCGGAGTCTGTAGAGCCAACTTCCCGGTACTAAGTCCAAGGCTTGGGTATTTACTCCGGGTTCTAGTTACCACGTTTAAGATCACTCCTATTCCCGTTTGGCGGTCCCTTCGGACTTGGGTATCTTAGCCTTGGAGTTGATCGGAGTTTAAAATAGGACTTCGGAGTTGGATCAGAGTTTAGAGAAGGTCTTCCCCTGACAGGATGACCTCCAGAGGAGTAGGGCTGGTTGGGATGGAGAGTTCTGAGAGTCCTGGATACTATGGACTGGCTGAGGCCAAGTCTTGAGGCAATAGTGCAAGTGGAATGACCATGAGAGGCCAAGGAGAGGATGTTTTCTTTTTGAGTAGAGGAAGTGGGATGCATTGGAGTGTAGTGAAGTTCTGGACATATTGGAGGGAATTAAATGTATATATGCACTCTACCCCTGAGAGCACAATCTGCAATATATTCGTATTTTCGGTTGATTTCTGTATCATTCTGTGCGCTTTTGAATTCTGATTTTTTTTTCTCATTTATTTGTATTTTTACGCTCAAAATTGAGCGAGTTATTTTTGATTTACTATGTATAATACTGATGCGACGCACATAGCTGGCTCCCTAGGAAAGGAGCCAGAAGTTTGGCCCCCTGCTCTGGCGGGTGCTTAGGGGCCGGCTCAAGACTATATGCAAGTGAGACTCACTCGTGTATGGTCCCTTCCTCAGTGTTTAAACCACCACTGAGGAGGTGAGCCAAAATATAATATTATTGTAGTTTTATGCTTAGTTTCCTTTTATTTTCTCTGTAGCTATTATATTAGGTATTGTAATAAAAATGAGAGTGTTTAAACCACCACTGAGGAGCTATTATATTAGATCTTTTCAATAGAACTCTCTGAACTACTGCTAGAGTTGCAGGATTATTCCATCATTAAATACCTTAATTTGAGTTCTCATGAAAGATAAGGTTACCATAGTAACCATCTATCAAGGGTTGCATGTTATATAATAGTGGAGCATTTTTTTGTTCTGATACCATCTCACAAAACTGAGTCAATGGGCCCTTGATTTAAATTGCCCATATCTTCATCACCCCTGATTGGAATTATATAATTTTTAATGGTTGCATAGCCCTGATCAGATTCGTTCTTTGATGCACCAACACTTTTTTCATATATGTTTTACATTCAAAGATATTCAATGAATAGTCCAAAAGCACCAAATATTGACTCAGTTTTGTGAGTCACTATATTACTGAACTGTTGACACAGATTAAACCATTGATTTTTGAGAATTGCAGGGAATCCTCCGAATCTCTACAGAAGGCCTCACCACCATCCAGGCGATGAACCCATGACCCTTTACTGACACAACCACCTCGACTCCAATATGAGGACAGCCTAGTTGGATGATGGGAAGTCTATCCTAAAGAGGGGGAAAGCAACTGACAACCATACCAGTATCGACCCAGATAGAAACAATTAGAAACAAAGATACTCAATCCAATTTTAGACACTCCGGACACCCCCTTGGAAAGAACTTGCTAACCACTAACTAGGACCTTATATAACTTACAACTCTGGAACAAGACACCCTTAACATTACAGGCCGAGCCATGTGTAAAACTTTGCATTTTTTATATACCAGGCCACAATGGATCCTCTAAGTCTGTATTGGACCCAGCAGCATCATGATCCTCAAATAAACCCCTCTTCAGCCTCGGTAACAGAGCTTTCCCTTCAGGCTTTTCCACCTCTTTGCCTTTCCCCTCCCTACTCAGCCCTGGTACTGGGCCTACTACCCTAGCAGACCTTCCCACTTTGGGTGTCTGTTCCTCCCCTTCTGACTCCCACATCCAGGTCATCCAACCCCCCTCTCTCCGAGGACTCCAGAACCTTCCACAACCCCAAGACCTCCAATCCCTATGCCTCCAATCATCCGTAAAGATCACATTCTGCATTTCGGAAGCACCCATTCCCTGCTTTACCTTATCTCCAAGGTCAGTAGGAAGGTCAACAATTTGAGTATGCTGAGTCTCCAGCCAGACCAGACAGTCCTGGATCTGTTCCACGACAGCCACCATCTCCACACACTAAACTTTTGGGGGTGAAGGAATCACCACCTCAAGTTTCTTCTTGCTTCAGGCACCTTAGTCTCCTCTTAGGGCCATTTCTTCCAAGAGACTCCCCCAACAACTGACACCCTGTTGATCTCACACCTCATCCTACTATTTTGACAAGGTATGCAAGTCTTGACCCATGTGGTCTACTTGCAATTCCTCCCCTGCTTGCAGCAATAATCGCAAGACTTCTCCCCCAGCAATGGGGGGACCTCTAGAGCAGTAACCTGATGATACAGGTCAGGTCATTGATGGGTCAGTTCCTGATGACTGGAATCAAAGGGTCAGAGACCCACCTCCCTTCTGATAGCCTGCACCTCATGAACCAGGTGGTTTTTAAGCTATCCTTTTTTCCTCCACAACCCTCCTTTCCTCTGCTTTCTGATCTTCCTCCTTCTTCTTTTCCTCCTCCTCCTTTTTCAGCTCCTCCAACCGCTGAGCTTTTACCAACTTCTGGAATTTCTCCACCAATCTCTGGATCTCTACCAGTTTCTAGGCTTCCTCAGCTTTCTAGGCTTCCTCTCTTTTTCACCCCTTCCTCCTTCAACCAGTGTATCTTTTCTGCAAACTCTGCCTCAAAGGCATGAGCCTGCTCTGAAATTTCCACTTCAAGTTCTTGTTCAAAGCTTGACATTGTTACGATGTGAAGGAATAATGTAATTATAATTAAATGTAATATCTCCCAAAGGTAAACAATGGGAAGGTTCAGAATAGGGCAAGGCTTTAACTTGTATGTTGTGCCCACCAGATCGCACTGGTCTCTAATTTTGGAATAGCAAGACAGAAGAAAGGCTTAGTCGAAATCAAAGTCGATTATCTGACTGAAGACTGAACTACTGAATGTACAAGATCTTTATACTACTTTCAAATCTATGAGGAGTCGACTGGATTCCTATAATAGATGATAAAGCCAAGGATCGTGAAAAGCAAGAACAGAAATACTATGTCCCAATCTTGATCTCCTCTGTGACATTGAGGGGTGACATGTCACCCCGATTCCCAATGGAGTTACCCTATAAGGAACGTAGTAGCAGATCGGATATAAGAGATAGAATGGAAATGCGAATAATAAAAGTGGAGCGGAATGTAAATGAAAGGATATTAAATGTAAATGAAGTGAAAATGGAATTGCAAGCATATGGAGTTTGACATAAATGAGTGGAGTGAATTGACAGGTGCATGTGACACCAAGACAGATACACAAGGTGCATATAGTTCGTGGGCTGAGGGCATATAGTTGAATAGGTAAGTAAAGGTGGAGTTGGGCTGAGCGGGCTGAAATGAATAGTCGGGCATGCCAGCATATGGTTCCTAACAGTACCCCTCCCTTATGGCTGAGTCCCATGAGGCTGTGGAAATGAAGTTCTAGAATGGTGGCCCCATTGGAGTTTGGAATTACAAAAGCATATAAGAGAAGTCATGAGGGTGTTTGGGTGGTAACCATTTATCATCGAAATGGACCCCTCGTATATCAACCCTGCCTATGTGCAGAAGCTAACGGGTCTCTACCCCTCACCAATCACCAGCTACCTCAGAGGTTAACCTGTCCAACCCATCACAGTTCTGTCCCCCTCCTCTTCAACCATTGAGCGTAGCAAAGTGCTGCTCGAGCAAGACCACATCAATGTACAAGAGCCCTGGGTCAAAGGGACAAGTTCAAAAAGTGCGAAAGTGAGTCAAAGATTGTTTTGGGATTTATTTCTTTAATGATTGCTTGTTGTAGTACGCTGGTCTTCAGATGAGGAATGACAAGGGCAACTTCCACGCCGTCTTCTATCAAAAAGCGGTGAAGAAGATGACCGTATGCCTTGGTCTCGTGGACGAGTGGCTGAAAAGCCATACAAGCACTGTGTAAAGTGAGGCAACACATGCCTAAGGAAGTGGGACGGGTACTTGGATTTGGGTGCATGCATGTGGTGTGGTGAAAGAGGAGTTGGTTGTAGCATCAACGAGAGAGGTCACGGTACGAGTAAGAGGAAGAACAAGGGGATGTTAAAAACTAGACAAGGAATAATTCAGTCTTCAGTGTAAAAGACTCTTTTTATAGTCAATATTATCTACCTAGACAAGGAATAACTATGTAAAGAGCAATGTGTCAACAAAATAAAGGGTAGGGTGCAGATAGAGAATACTCACTTCAGTCTTTAGTGTGAAAGACTGAAGTGAGATAGAACAAAGGCATTGTACTTATATACCCCTGAGTCAAAATTAGAATCAAACTCCAAGTGAATCCATTCCCATACCATGAACAACATTGCTCCACAACAACCCACAGATGTTCGGTCTACAAGATAAGAAAATAAAACATACTAATCTTAACAGGGGAAAGTCAAGGAGTGGAATCCTGAGAGTGAGGGAAATCCGAGGTCGAAGAAGAGGTTGAGGATAGTTATGCCAGACAAAGTAGAACAGAGTGAGGTGGGCCCATCAAAAAAGCTGAGGTTGGAGCCCAATGTGCATACCCCCCTCTTCCTTTCTGACTCCCCCACTCCCCCACTCCCCAACCTCCACCATCGACTCTACCTCTCCATGAGTCATCTCCACCACCTACTGCAGTGCCAACACCGCAGATAATGGTGTCCTCACCCATACCTGCTCCTCCTCTGCCACCCCCTCCTCCATCACTGCCTACGCCAACCCCTCCACCTCCTCCTCCACCACTGCCCATGCCATCCCCTCTACCTCCTCCTCTACTGCTTCCCGTGGTTGTCCCTCCCCTAAAGGTTGTAGCCCCTGCACCTCCTGTGCCTTCATCAGTCATTGCTCTGACCCTCACACTTCAAGAGTTGCAAAGGTCGGTTGATGAACTTCATAAGGAAGTGGTGGAACACAAGTTCCAGTTGTCAGAGAGCTGCATGACCAACGAGGAATTGCGAGGTGAGGTGAGGGACCTGCATATTCAGTTGTCATATCAGAGGTCAGAGAGTAGGGAGCTGGAACCGGAGCTGCCTAGGCTGCATGGAACTTGGGAAAATTGGGTGATGGGGTCTGGATAGCCAAAGAGTGCTTTTAATGAGTAATGAGGCTGAGGATGGGGAAATAGACTTAGGATTGTAGAATAGGAGTGATTGACTTAATTGTATTTTTTTTTGGTTGAATCAAATTGGACTTGAATGTGAAATGAATGAATGGTTTGGAATTGAGAGTTGAATTTAGAATAAGGAATGATGGATGGGAATTGAGAGTTGAACTTGAAAACAGAAAGAAGAAGCTGATTGCGAGTTGGAATGAGTGAATTGGAATTGAGAGTTTTTTTTTTTTGAACTTGAAGATGGAATGAAAGGAACTGAAATGCAAAGGGTGATAATGAATGGAATGAGCAAGAGTGAATGGAAGAGAAACTGCAAGGTGCTTATAGAATGGGTAATGGTCCAGGTTTGGATGGGTATGACTTGTTAAAGTCTTGAATGAGTTCTGAAGCATGGTTGAGTTCTGTTGTAAGGAGCCATGAAGTTTCTTCATCTGTGCCTTCATATCCTGCCCACCATACTAAGTACAATAGCCTGCATGCCATACATTGATTATCGATTTTTGAGTCGAGGATCTCAGATATCTCGAATTCAGCTTTGCCATCGATGATGACTGGGGGCAGAGGTGGTTGAATGCGATTAGGAATGGGATTAGAAGAGGCTGGCTTGAGCATTGAAATATGGAATACAGGATGTACTGCATTCATGTAGCCTGGGAGTTTCAGAGTAACTGAGTGAGTACCGGGACATACAATGATTTCAAATGGACCCAAAAACTTCTCAGCTAGCTTTTTCACAGGATGGGTAGTCCTGAGAAATTTAGCTTTGATAAACACAAGACTGCCGATAGGAAAGTCTGGAGATGGGAGTCGTTTAGCATCTGCTGAGGTCTGGTACATTTGTTGAGCGTCGAGGATACTGGTTCGAAGCTGCTGGTGCAATTCATCCAGGGTGACTACAAAGTCTTGTGCTCAGGATGAAGTGAGGTTGCATTTGGGATGAATGGTGAAATTGGGATGATAGCCTTTGTTGGAAAAGAAAGGAAAGACTCCAGTGGTGGCACTAGGAGCATTGGTATAGGCAAACTCTGCAAGGGGTAATAGCGAAGCCCAGTTGTCTTGTTGATAGTTACAATAGACACGAAGGTACTGTTCTAATGTCTGATTAGTATGCTCAGTCTGGCCATCGCCTTCTGGGTGATAGCCTGAGGTGAAATGCAAGCTCATGTCAAGGGCTTTCCCAAGAGAATGCCAGAAGTGGGACATGAATTCTGAGCCTCTATCTAAAGTGACGTGGGAAGGAATGCCATGTTTGGAGAATATGTGGAGTACAAAGAGTTCTGTGAGCTGAGCAGAAGTGATGGTAATGGAAGTGGGAATGAAGATAGACTGTTTGGAAAAGCGGTCGATGATGACTAGGATGGCTGTGAATCCCGAGGACAGGGGAGCTGTTCAATGAAGTCCATGGATATTGAATTCCAGGGTTTTTCTGGCACTAGAAGCTGATTGAGCAACCCATAGGGCTTATGATGTTGTGATTTGTTCTGCATACATGTTGTAAAAGATTTGCACTAGTCTTTGACAAATGACCTCATGCCAAGCCAATTGTAGTTGTGTCTAATGAGGTCTATGGTTTTGTTAATTCCAAAGTGCCCAGAAAGAATGTGATCATGCTTATATTGTAACACGCGTAAGCGTAAGTCTTGTACCTTGGGAACATAAATGCGATCGTCGAATAGTAACAGACCATTGGAATTAGTCTGCCACTTCAGGTCATCATTATTTGCAAGGTGTTTCTAGGCTAAGGGGTCCAAAGGAAGAGGATGTTTAATGTCATTCAGGATGCACTTGGTGTCCATAAGAGTCAAGGCCCTGAGTATGAGTTCAACGAGGCTTGTGGCTTGAAGGGATGTGGTCAACTGCTGTTGAGAGAAGATGGGTCGAAGGTTTTGGGGATTAATGGTGGCATAGTCGCTCATCCCCTCCTTAAGATAGATGTCCCATTGTCTAGTGAGCGAATCAGGCTTAGTGCCCAAACAACCTGGTCTGAAACAAATGACAAGATTAAACTGTGAAAGGTATTCCGACCACCTAGCTTGACATCTAGTCAACAACTTGGTCGTGCAAAAGTACTCCAAGTTCTTATGATCGGTGATGACATTGACAGGGTCACCGGAACCTTCTAAGTAGTGACGCCACTTTTGAAAAGCTTCAAAAATTGCAAGCAGTTCTTTATCATGAACGTCGTAATTGAGTTCAGGGGAAGTGAAAGTTTGGGAATGAAATGCGACAGGATGAAGCTTGCCATTGTGTGTTGAGAGAGTATAGCTGCTAAAGCATAATCTGACGTATCTGTCTCCACAATCAAAGGCAAATCAGGAGTCCAATGAGTTAAGATGGGGACAGATGTGAATGCCAGTTTCACCTTATTGAACATATCTCTACACTCCTCACTCCAGTTCCATGCCAGACCTTTGCGAGTGAGTCAAGTAAGGGGAGTTGTAATAGAGGAATAGTTGAAAATGAATTGTCGATAGAAGTTTGCAAATCTGAGGAATGATTGGATGTCTTTGACTTTTCACGGCTCAGGCCATTGAGTGATGCACTTGACTTTGTCTTCCACCATTGTAAGACCATCAGGTGATAGGATATATCCGAGGTATTCAACGGATGTTTGGTGGAAGGAGCATTTGTCTTCTCGAGTATAAAGGTTGTGTTTGCATAATCATCAAAGAACTTCACGAACCTGTTTGATATGCAAGGATTCATTGTTGGAATAGATGAGGATGTCATCCAAATAGATGAGGATGTCATCCAAATAGATGAGGATGTCATCCAAATAGATGAGGATGTCATCCAAATAGACGATGGTGCAGTTGTCTAATAGATTGCCAAAAATGTTGTTCATGAAGTGCTAAAATACAGCAGGGGCATTAGATAAACTGAATGGCATGACAGGCCACTCAAAGGATCCATAACAAGTCCTAAAGGCTGTCTTCCATTCGTCCCCTTCGGCAATTCGAACGAGATGATAGGCATGTCAGAGGTCGATTTTGGTGTATATACGAGCTTTCTTGGGGTGTCTAAGAGGTCAGAGATAAGGGGAAGTGGATAACGGTCCTTCTTTGTAATTCTGTTTAGACCGCGAAAGTCTATGCAGAGTCGCAGGGAGCCGTCCTTCTTGCATACAAATAGTACTGGGGTGCTGTGTGATGAATGTGAGGGTCAAATGAAGCCCATATTGAGGTGTTCATCAATGAAATCTCATAGTGATTGGAGTTCAGATACTGAGAGGGAATAGATGGGACCAAGAGGGGGCAAAGTGTTGTCCTCAAGGTTGATCTTGAGGTCATAAGGTCTATGAGGTGCTAGTGTATTACCACACTGTTTACTAAAGACATCAGCGAAGCCATGATAGAATTCTGGAACATGCTGTTTAATACTATCCAGGTTGTCAGAAGAATCAACTGTAGTAGAGCCTCGAGCATATATGTCGAGATCTGTGAGGTCGAGTTGGAAGGCTTGCAAACCTTCTAGTTTGCAGGCACGAACAAACACTTCTGCATTAACTAGGCTATTTGCGGTGCCTCCAACTTTGGAGATGGTGACGGATTGCTTGGAAGCAAAGTGCTGGACTGTGAAGCAGCAGGTGAGGCCTGAGGGGTCAGAATGGTGGTCAGTTCTGTAGACTTGAAATTTATACTGCCCAATACCCAGTCAATCGATAGATTGTAGTAGGTGAGCCAGTTGAAGCCGAGTACTGCAGAGCAACTGCCATCCAATGATGTTACATAGAAAGTAACATTCTGAAGTTTGCCAGTTGGAAATCGGATGGGGATTGTAGTGGTCTGAGTAATGACAGAGTTAGTAGAACCGTCAAATAGTTTCAATGGAATAGGAGGAACTGAATTAGTAGGCAAAGAGTATTTTTGCACAACTCGTGATTCAATAAAGCAGTCTGAAGAACCACAATCTAAGAGTGTAACAAGAGGAAACTTGAAAATAAGAGAGCAAGTCAAATTAACTATTAAAGAAGTTTTTGAAGACTCAGAAGTAGAAGATATGCGTGAAATAGGAGAAAGGGTGTTCAAGAAGAGCACATGAGAGAGGCTAATACAATCCTCAGCTCGTGCATTTCCAAGGTTGCAGCTTATTTTTTCAACTCCATTGCCATGTTGTCTTTGGCATTGGTGTCAGATGTACTCGCCTTCGTCGTGCATGCCTTTGTTGATTTTTTGTTTTTGCTGTTGTTCTTGTTATTGTTAGAAGAAGAAATCGATGATGATTGGGAATTGGATTTGGTGCAGTCTTTGACCATGTGACCTTTTGAAGCACACAAGAGACAGAGTCCCGCGTCAATTCGCCTTTGACATTCTTCGGGCAACAGCTTTCCATCTTTTCCGAGCTTGGACAAAATGTCGCTAGCATTGTTGTTATTGTTAGAAGACTTATCATTGCCATTCTTCTTCCCCCCCTTCTTACTCTTCTTGTTGTTTGAGTTATTGGAATTGGAGGAAGATTGGTTGTTGTTGTTAGAGTTGAATTTAGATGAGGACCCATTTGGTTTTGCAGACATTCCAAAGTTGTTGTACTCCTTGCATTCCCAGTATCTGCTGTCGATCTCAAGTGAAAACTGTCTGAGTTTGGTGAGAGATTTGAATTGAGGAAAGTGAAGGAGGCTGTCCTTGATGTGTCTGGCCAACACTTTGTATGCCACATGTGCAAGGGTGGCATCATTCCACTGGGTGCAAGTGGAGGCTCGGGCAAAATCAATGAAGTATTGTGCTACTTGATGGGTGTCTTTCATGACTATCTTGCCAAGCTCGATTTCAGCTTGCACAGCATTGTTGAATGGACCAAAGTTTGTCTCGAGTTCTTGTCAAAAGTCCTTCCAGACCTTCAGGGATTTCACCTAGAATAGTAGGTTCGAAGTACTGAAGTGCAGGGCCTGTGAGATACAAAATGGCATACTGGACCTTTGATGTATCCGACAAGAATGCAGACGGATGGTCTTGAAAGTTCAGTGCACATTGTAAAAAGAATGTGTGAAGCTTAGCTTGGTCGGTGCCATCGTAAACCTCAGGCTCGTGAACCTTGGCATGATGGCCAGGGTTGGGATTGGATCTAGGGAGTGGTTGGGCTAATTGATCGATGAGTGCCTTGACAATTTTGTTGGTACTAGAAGTGGAATTAAGAGTCGGATTGAAATTATGAGTAGGGTTCAGATTTGAAACTTGAATAGGGTTTGGATTTGCCTCGTCGTCATCATTATCATCAATTGGTTCTTCTTCGTCATCGTCCTCA
>QLPI01007006.1:0-20727 GCA_003314275.1 Chroogomphus rutilus | reverse complement strand
TCTAACAGTGTCCTCCTTTGCATACACAATGCCTGGCTCCAGTCTTCCAAAGTTGTAGTTTTGTATTAGAAATGTTGGAGTATGATTTTACTCTACTACATTTGCATCTCTTGGTCCTTATTTATGCACCTAGTACTAAGTAAAAAAAGTACACCTTTAGGCCTTGTCTTTGTCTTCTATATTGACAAGCCCCAAAGGCTCTTGTTGCTGTGTATTCTTGTCAAGCTTTGGGAACTGACAAACTTTGGGACTGCCGAAAGGCCGGGTGGACAATGGCCAAGTCCTTAGGGAAATGCACGGGTCAGGCCAACCCGGACGGGTCACCGGGTCGGGTGTCCTTGGGTGTGGGTGCGGGTCAAGCCGCGAGCACCCGTGACCCAGGCCCAACCCGGGGCGTCAACTCCAACACGAACGCGACAAAGGCGTACGTGCACGCGCCGACATGAACGCGACACCCCGAACGCGACGAACGCGCACGCGACGCGACGAACGTGACATACATGACGTACGCGCACGCGCCGCGACGTACGCAACGCCCATTACGTGCACGCACCGCCACATACGCAAAGTACGCGATGTATGCGCACGCGCCATGATGAACGCGACATACATGACGTTTCCGCACGTGCCGTGACGAACGCGACGTACGCACTGCCACGTACGCGCTGCCACATATGCGACGTATTGCGTGCGGGTGCGGCACGCACCCAAGACCCGTCGACCCATGGGAAAAAACCCATGGGTTGATGGGTTCGGGTTTCCCATGGGTCTGGTGCGGGTCACCCACATTTGACCCGTGGGTGACCCGTGCCATTCCCTATAAGTCCTGCAGACCAAGAGTAGTGGCGTTGGCTTCAACGTACTCGTGCGTTGCACCCTACCTGCTATGCCTGCTACTGATTTGCAACAGACAGGATACTCAGGAGGATGCTGATGATGCCGGCCTGAGTCAAGGACTTAACAGAAGGGAAGAAGGTAGAAGGGCCTAAGCCTAATCAATACCCAGAATGAGGAAATATGTACATGCATGTCCTACTTATATACAGTGACTCACAAAACTGAGTCAATGTTTGGTGCTTTTGGACTATTCATTGAATAGCTTTGAATGTAAAACATATATGAAAAAGGTGTTGGTGCATCAAAGAAAGAATCTGATCAGGGCTATGCAACCATTGAAAAACTATGTAATTCCGGTCAGGGGTGATGAAGATATGGGCAATTCAAATCAAGGGCTCATTGACTCAGTTTTGTGAGAGGGTGTAGATCCCACAATACCATGCTCCGATTTACTCGGCAGTACCGACTGGCTGACCCTTACCCATATCATGTGTGGCCTTGGCTCGGTACATTCGGTTTATCATTTGGTTCACTTTCCTCATCTCACCCTCTCTATTCATTGTCATTCATTCATTCCCTGTCCTTCCCCTTGCCTGTTTACCTTCAGGACATTCACTCTTTGTTCCCACTCGGCAGTGGCCCTATTGTTTTATGTTTCGGCCACTCCCATTGTTCTATTCTCACTCACACTTTTGTCCTCGGCCATACTTTATTATTCTATTATCATCCACATTCCTTGTTCTATTCTTGATCATTGTGGACAATACCTCCACATGATTCTTCATACCTTATTGTTCTCCATTCCTTGTGCCACTCTGTTCCACATCTCACTTATTAGCCTATATAAGTAGCCCATGTATGTAGATGGTTCTCCGTTCTGGAAATCAACTAGGTTTACACCTTCTTGTCCTCCCCTCTCCTGTCCCAAGTCCTTTACCTGGGCCAACACTCTCGGCACTTTCCTGGGTATCCCTCTGTCCCAAATCAGTGGCACGCATGGGAAGTAGGGCGCAACGCACAAGCACGTTGAAGCCATGCCACTATTCCCAGCCTGCAGGACTTGGCCACTCCTCGGCATTCCCAGAGCCTGACAGAGGGTATCAGAGAAATAGTAAGTTGCAATTCTAGTACTTGGTATTGCCCCCCTTGGCCTTAATTACTGCCTCAAGTCTTCTAGGCATACTCTCTATCAAATTCTGACACACCTCTGGTGGTATGTTATTTCCTACCTCCACTACTCTCTCTCAAATTTGCCAAACTCCCTTGGGTGGTATTGGATACTCATTAAGCCTGTTTTTTGTATGATCCCAGAGGTGCTCAATAGGATTCAGGTCTGGAGACTATGCAGGCCAGTCAAGGAGAGTGATATTGTTGGTTTCAATCCAGTTCTTGGCCTTCTTTGACTTGTGCTTTGGGTCATTGTCCTGTTGAAAAATTACCTGTTCCTCAGGAATTCCACTTTCCTCTAGGCTGGGCAGCAGGTGGTCCTCCAAAATGGACACAAACTGATCAGCATCCATCTTTCCCTCAATCTCTGCAAGCTGGCCACTACCATTCCATCCCGTACACCCCCATACCATAATGTTTCCCCCTCCAAACTTGAGTGTTCCCTGTACCTTTCTCTCATTCAACTCCTCCCCCTTCTGTTTCCAGACCCACTGCCTCCCATCTGACCCAAACCTGTTGATTTTGGTCTCATCTGACCAAATGACCCTCTTCCAGTCCTCTACAGTCCACTCTCTGTGCTTCAAAGCAAAGGCCAACCTCAGCTGTCTATGCCTTGCACTGAGGAAGGGCTTTTTCTTCTTCACCACAGCCTTGAATGAATGTTTTCTGAGGAGTCTTCTGACTGTTTCTAAGGAGAGTGGGTGAGGGATAATTGTATTGATGTGTTTGGTGACCTGAGTAGCATTGGCAGCTCTGCCAGTAGCAATTTGTGATAAAATAGAATGTTGATTTCTAGAGGAAAGCTTGGGAGGATGACCTCCAGAGGAGCAGGGCTGGTTGGGTTGGAGAGTTCTGAGAGTCCTGGATACTGTAGACTGGCTGAGGCCAAGTCTTGAGGCAATAGTGCAAGTGGAATGACCATGAGAGGCCAAGGAGAGGATGTTTTCTTTTTGAGCAGAGGAGGTGGGATGTATTGGAGTCTAGTGAAGTTCTGGACAGGTTGGAGGGGATTAAATACCTTAATTTGAGTTCTCATGAAATATAAGGTTACCATAGTAACCATCTATCAAGGGTTGCATGTTATATAATAGATGGAGCATCAGATTCTGATTGTTCTGACACCATCTCACAAACTGAGTCAATGGGCCCTTGATTTGAATTACCCATATCTTCATCACCCCTAATCAGAATTACATAATTTTTTTAATGGTTGCATAGCCCTGATCAGATTCTTCCTTTGATGCACCAACACCATTTTCATATATGTTTTACATTCAAAGCTATTCAATTAATAGTCCAAAAGCACCAAACAGAGACTCAGTTTTGTAAGTCACTGTAGGTTTAAGAAGTGACATGTGGAATAATGAATGTGAGACAACAAGGCATGCAGAGCACATGGTTATTGTCCACAACAAATAAAATTAGAATGAAGGAATGTAAAACAGTGATAGAACAATAAAGGATAGAATAATAGAAATGTGGCCAAGGATAGGACAATAGGAAGCGACTGACTATAAAACAATGTAGCCATGGCCGAGGATAATATAAGGACAGGAAGTCCCAAGGTAAGGTGGGTCAAGGATTATGGAGCAAATGGTGTGGGATTAATGGATGGTGAGTGAGGTAGAGTATGAGGGGTAATTGGAAAGGAGTATAGGTGGTGGATGTACCGAGCCAAGACTGGCATACCAAGTGATATGCATGTGGCATGGACACTTGGACATGGACATAGGATGACTGCTTGGTTGGCACTGCCCAATTAACGGGTCTCGTTACATGTACTTGACAACCCCCCTAGTGGAGTGCATGAGCTATGGGAGAGGATTGGAGTGGAATGGGAGAAGATAGAGCCATAGGTGTGTCAGAAGTTGATTGAGAGCATGCCTAGAAGTGTGCAGGCAGTGATGAGAGCAAATGGGGGCTTTACCAAGTACTGATATATACCATTTCTTGTTTAAAAATGTAAGGGACAAAACCATTCAAATGCTTCATTTTTTTAAATAATTAATATCTCAATGAATATTGAGAGTTATATATTCATCTTGATTATGACCACAAGTTCAGAAGCAGGGTTATGTCCACTAATTACATCATATTTTTATTACGTAATCCTCCCATTATTTACAGTACAACACAAATGTTCAAAACATTTGAACAGTTTTGTCCCCTATGTAGATGCATAGATGCATGGAAGTCTGCTCTCCATGCAGGAGCTAATGAGAAACATGTTTTCATGAGTCTAGTGAACCCCTACAACAAAATAGGTGATAGTGAGGTGTCGGCTGATATGATAAATGAGGTGGAAAGGATACAGCCTCCCAATGAATTGGAGAGAAACAGTGCAAGAGCTGCTTTCAATGTCACCTTTTTCATGAGAAGGCTCACAACCATGATATGTGTATAGTATCATAATTGTCACATATGGTTTACTGATCATTTTGAAATATGGACAACTGCCATTGTTCAACTGTCTGGAGCTAAGGCTGATGAATTGTGTAATCTCTTATCCTTTATGTTGTCAAAGTGTTATGCTTGTTGTCATGTATATGTTGACCCTTTCTCTGAGTTCCCAAATTTTCTGTGGATATTTTATCTGTCTCCACTGCAAGATAAATGCTGGTTTGCTTCTAATTTTGGATTTGTTCAACATTAACCTCTTTGAAAATATACACAACATCCAGGGATTACTACCACCTTCCATTCCCTGTGTATTCAGTGTATTTACAAGGTAGAAGTTGTAGCAAGCTAGACAGGGTTCTCAGTTGTGTAAGTGAGATTGCCACTCAGATTCAACTCTACCTAGACAGGCTTCTATTTTACAAGTGCAACTAAGCATTTGTATGATAGTGCATATGGAGCGTAAGTCTTACCTCAGTCAAGGAAATTGATGTGGAGGAATAAAGCACGCCATATGCGGAGCGTGTGGAGACATAGGTGGAGAACATGTTATGTGTCCATACTTCTAGACCCGAGTACTGACATATTCAAACAGAAATGTTGTGAGGGAGAGAGAGAGAGAGAGAGAGAGAGAGAGAGGGAGGGAGAGAGAGGGAGAGGGAGAGAGAGAGTTCAATTAAAGTGCTCGAAGCACTAGGCGCTTATGGTGCACTACTACTATGATATACATGGCTGTTGCACTGTCTAAGTATCAAAAAGGGGGGGAGCATATCAGAAGGACTGGGGTGTAAGAATATTGGCCAGGGAGGCACAAGAGGGCCAATCCCTCAAAGATAGGGAGGACTGTTAGAACCAGCGACTGATGAGTCATTTCATATATATCTTCTACACTAAAGCTGGAATATCTCCCCTAACCATTACCCAATCAAGGTGCAGCTTTACACCAAAGCTTCATACACCATGAAGAACATTCATGCATATTTTTGTGAATTTAGGAGCACTTCTTCCATGACACTGTCTACCCAGCCCCATACCTAGCCTCAAGGGCCGGCTCACCTCATCTGGACATGTTGGGAAGGGGATATACTGTCATGTGGTATTTCATTCAGTTTATCATCTATTCTGTTCTATTTCTATCACTTCCCCTGTGAAGTTTTCGTCCATATAGTTTCCACCGCATATATGCGGATGTACCACGCATAGGGCCGCATTGGGCTGGCTTCTAACCTCACTCCGTGAAGTTTTCACTTAGTGAAGTTTTCACTTATAAATAGGTTTCCTATCTTATATAAAGTACTAGCAATTTGTAGTAGAATAACAAGCAATTATAATTGTATCGTTGCCCCCCATCACACTAGCCATTACGCTACAACTGAAATCTACTCACTCGCGCTGAACCGAAGGTCAAGCGCCGAGTACAGTTTCCTACTTAGGACTAGAGCACCAACTACTTGTCGTACAGCAAGGCCGGGTCACAGTTAGGTTTCCAACACTATATAATATTATCTATTACTACACATCAGAAGTGCAATAGTGGACAAAACAGTCAGGTGTGTTTTACTCGCACAAAGTGGTTTTTGCATTCACTCCGCATCCAGCTTCAATGTCCACGGTGTGGTATACTTAGAGAAGCCGGTAAGTTTGTATTATCTGTGGAATTATCCACCTGAAAACACGGATTAGAAACCATTGCGCCGATTGAGCAAGAGATCCGTGAGCTGGCTCACGGTCTACAAGCTGTCAGGGAAGAACAAGAGTACATTGTTATCCGGGAACGCGTGCACCGAAATGCAGCAGAGTCTACGATTTACGAGTTAAGTGGTGGTCAATTATCCAAGCCATAGTTCTTTTTGCCGTCGTTGCTTGGCAAATATATTATTTGAAGGTATTTCCAAGAGACTAATTCGTTGTGTCTCGAAACTTATCTATAATCACAAGTCCTTTTTGGAAGTCAAGCTCGCATTTTGATATACAATAAATATACCCTGACTATGTCATGCGTGTCTACTATTGCTTTTGCATGACCAGTGACATTTCGGCTCACTCTGGGCATGCATATGAAGGATATGTTTTGAAGCATTAGTGCCACTTGCAAATCATGACGATGTTCAAGTTCATCGCCGTGCGGCAACAAAAGAGCTCTAATTAAGTGTGCAATATTGTGAGAAACCATCTTTAGGGAGATGTCTACGGCCAACGGGCTGAATGTCCGTTGGCCGTAGAGATCTTCCTAAAGATGGTTTCTCACAATATTGCACACTTAATTAGAGCTCTTTTGTTGTTGATGGAATTCTGCATTCCCAATAAATAAGAAAACGTGAGACAGAAAGAAACGTGAAGTTTACTCGTCCACCGTAATAAGATACTTGCGTTTGGCCAGTGCATTCGCGACGTACGTTATTTCGGCGTGGTATTGGCCGTAGATCGGGTTTGGGATTGGCAGTTTCCGCCTCCACATAGCAACAGAATTACCACTAGGAGATAAAAGAAACACGAACACCTTTATCGGGATTATAAAACGCGAGCGATTCCTGGAGGGTTTTGTCCCGTGTCCCAACGACGTCGTCAAAAGTTAACCAATCAAAGGCTGGTTCAGTGGGATTGCTTGGAGAACGAGATTTAGCATTGGCTATCAATGATCCTCTTTGCTTCATGCGAAGAAATTTATCGATCTAAGATAATACGTTATCGAAAATGATCAAGCGGTCAGTTCCGTGTACTCACCCCGACAGCAGTCAAGTCATGATTCATGGTCTGAATCCAGGATAGCAGAGCAGCAACATTGGGGTCTTTGTGGGGGGAAAACATCCAATGTAAGCGGTTGCTCGCTTTCCGTTCATGACCAAACAATGATCGGTTTGCTTCCATAAGCCCAAGAGCTCCAGACTCAATTATGGAATGGGGCACATTGCGCGACCCTCCCCCCAATACACTCATGGAAGCTAGAGACTCTAGCTTCCATGAGTGTATTGGGAGGAGGGTCGCTGCCTTGATAATTTGCGCTGCAGTTGGACTTGGTCTTTGCTGAGGCGGGCTGGGATCCGAGTATAAGCACATCTGAAGCCTGCGAAACTTAAGACAGAGCTCACCCTCGGCCTCCCCCGTGACCAACGAGGGATTCATGGAGGAGAGAGTCCAAACGATGATGTTGCTGTGTATAACTGGCTTCAGTGTTTAAATTTTGCTGTCGATGGCGGCCTTTGCCTTTCTTCTTCGGTTGCTGCTGCTGTTTTTGTTTTTGTTTAGAATTCTGATTCTGGTTTGTATGCTGCTGCTGATGGTTGTGGTAGTCAGAGCTCTGTGGCTCTTCATAATCTTTCGAAGAAAAATGCATAGATGAACACTTACTCTTCTCCAACGGATCTCAGATTGGCAAGGATATTGCCAATCGGAATATCCTTTTGTTCGGGATCTACTGCTTCAATAGCAGCATGTGGTAACTCCACGAATTCTCGAGGGTCCAGGCAGGTTGGAAACACCGCGCTAACATAAGAATTCGATTGTTCGGTGTCTTCTTCGTCACCTGTTTCCTCGACAGGTGTTTGTTGAGCCCGAGACCGGGCGTGACGCCCATGGCGAGAGGAGCTCCCAGTGGCCACAACATGGGAATGGGAGGGGTTATTACGGGATGACCTTCGTCTCCCGCTGGACCAGGCCGCGGTGTTTTCTTTGTTGTCGAAGTGTTCCTAGGCATGATGTTTGTCTGTCTTCGGGTGGAAAGATTCGTCCTGGGGGTTCTGTATGAAAGGGTACTCCCTCATGTCTAAGTTTTATAGCACAAAATCATGCGTATCCATTGTTTTATCGCCATTGGTAGAAGTAATCGTGTAATCCCGGTATACCTACATGAAAATATTTCAATCTCCGCATATCGACACTCCTTTCAGAGTGACGAAGACAATGGGATTTTCCCACTCACTGCTTCTTCTTCCAAAGCCTCTATTCTTTTAACCTTCCTTCATTCTCTCTCTCCCTATTGTTGTATCATAAATCAGGCAGAATGTTGGCATCAAAGTGGCACGCTTCCCCTTGACGGACACGCATTGTCACCTTTCTTTTCATAAATTTCTCACCAATTCTCAGCATTTGGAACATCCTCTCCAATATTCACACCTTCACGTTCCCAAAAATTCGGCCCTAGCATATGACAGGAATTCCGAGATTCCGCAGTGCTTCTTCCACATCGAGACAAGGCTCATTTCTGAGTTACCCCTATAATGAGTCCCCTCCAGTTCGTACCCAAGTTCAAGAGACTGGACCAGTTGTTCACGGCAATTGCGTCTGACAATGATGATGGGAACGAAGGCGTTTTGGAGTGCACATGAAATCCTCCTTTTACACAATCTTGTGTGTTGCCTAACCGGGACTAGAACCTCATGGACTCCATTGAAAGGATCTGGACATTTCATGCATCTTCTCAAATGACATTTTCATTACCGACATACAACCAACTCACCAATTCCGTTCAAATCCGCTACGAAGTGCGTGTATTTTGATTTTGATTTTGCATCCATACAGAACCATCCCATGCTCCACAATATCTCCCCTCTACCTCCACTCCAGTGTTTCATTTTACTCCTCCGCTTATCCGGTGCAGCGACCACGATGGCTGCCAAATACGATAATAGGATCATACCGGCACAGGGTGGACTCATTCCCACTTGACACATGACCCCTATCAGGGCCAAATTTTTCCCCAGAACTCCACAAATTTCTCAAATCTAGCCTCCAGTGACTCCCGATCCTTTCCAGAAATACATCCCTCTGGACGTGCCAGCCCCAATGCCTTCTTGGTTTTGTTCCATTTTCCCACCTCCCCTTTACGTAACTCTGGCTGCGCTCGTCCCAGAGGGATCATTCATTCTCCATAATGGGGGCCCCACGATACGATTGAAGGCATACTGAAGTGCGTTCTCTTCCCTCCTCGTGAAGTACGGGCCGATCAGGGTATCTTTCATCAAGGTACTCTACGATGTCTAATGAATCTGTCACCAGAATTCGCGAGTCTCCACTAACATCAAAAGCGCGGAAGCATGCAGCGTGTGTGGGATTCCCTCATGGTCACTCACCCTATGAGAGCCTCACAGTTGCTTCAATGTCGGCTCGATGCCTAGTTACGACAGCCAGTCGGTTTCGTACCTTATTCGCGTATAATTACTCACGATCCTACACCGACCAGGGGGATAAAGAATTATCGAGTAACGTGTGCTGTGCTCGCCTGCTGACCTCATGGGCCAAGTGTTCGGATTCCTGAACAAAGTTTGGAATGATACAACACGGGTTTTGAAGAAATTCAAAAGCAGCAGGTACTTGCCAAGGCTCATTTACCAATTTGGATGGAATATCATAACGAAAATTGCAGGGTCAGAGGACATGACTGTCACTGGGGAGAAAAGGACACGGGGGGGGGGCTAATAATTTTCGTCACCATTCAGGATAGCTTTTCTCATGGCAACATAGCCTGCTAGGGTGCTCTAGATACCTAGGAACGCCACTCAATTGATAGTCACCAAACACATTCTACAGAAAATACGTACACAATGTCCAGGGACAATGTAACGAGTGTCTTTCTCCATTAGAGCAAGTGAGAATGCCACTGGGGCAACGTTGAACTCTGCACAGCACTCTATATACTTTCCAGATGTGGCAAGAAGCACATGAATTGAAGAACTAAGTTCAAACAAAAAACGCACAGCATGATATATGTCACACAGACTGGATTGCCGAAGAACTCCATCACACTACTCTTCAACAGTGATATACCACGCCCGTTGGACCTCTTCCCATACAACCTCATCAAACACACCCAAGTCTTGCATATTCGTCCACAGCCCATGCAATTTGTCCGCATTTTCAAAGATCCTCTGCGGGGAAAACAGTATGGATCACGGCTCCTCGTGGTCTGCGAGGGACACCGTCTCGTCAGAAGGAATGTACGGGAACAACAGGTGGAGAAGAGTGACTCCAGATTGTGAATAATGGTTAGTGAAGGATATTTGGAATATGGTAGGATCCCGTATATGGGGAGGGACGACGTGGAGATTGAGTGTGCTTCTGGCTCGAGCGAGAGGGGAAGGTTTTGAGTAGGGGAAATTGGGAAGTTTCGAGCAGTGTGCGAAGAGGGCGAAGGCGTGTACTGGGAAAAAGGAAACAGGTGAATTGAGTCCGGAGTGTACGGCCTCTTGGTTGAATATATTAAATGATTTAATATCTTAGACTTTAGGGTAGGCAAATAGATATGAGGGGAGAATAGAGGTCTTAGTGTTTAGTCTGTGTTCTAGCTCTAGATAAGAGACCTTTTGTTTCAATTTGTCATTGGAATTTATTGGGAGTGAAGTTTATACTACTCTAGACACTCTAGTTATATAGTAAGTATAGCGTCTACTCGACGCTGCGTATGCCTGCGCACGCCCCTCCCAGAGGCGCGTGTGGTTCCCATCAATGACGCGTAGTAGGTGACTGACGCGTTTGTCACATGTGCTGATGCTTGTGACGCGTTGTGGCCGCTACACGGGTGGCTCAATACACAGGATAAATAATACGCATGCCTACCTGGTTCCAACACGGCCACCACGTGTGTTGTCGGGACCTGTTCAAGGTCATGTACTATGACTTCGCAATCGAGTGTGATATCGTGGCGATCCTCATTTTATATCATGGAAGTTTGAATTACGTTGAGTAATCTGAAAATAACATAACTTAAAGCTCAGGTAATCCTTCAAAAAATAAATAAATAGATGGATAGATGGATAGAAGATTTGTCACCCCAATCTGATGCTTTTGAGCATTGCACGGATACTTTCCATCGGGACAATGTTTAGATCGGGATCTACTTCTTCAAGAACAGGACGAGATACCCCCACGAATGTTGGACGTACAAGGAACCATCGGAAATAAAAGCGAATCATAGAATACTCTGGATCGCAGTGTTCTCCGGCATCTACTGCCTCAACCTTGCACTGATGGATAGATAGATGATATCTCACCCGGATCTGATGCTTTTCAGCGTTGCATGGATATTTTCCATCAGGACATCCTGTAGAGCAGGATATACATCTTCAAGAGCAGCACAAGATACCCCTACGAATGCTGGACTTACAAGACCCTTAGGAAATAAACGCGAATCATAGAATGCTCTGACTCGTAGTGTTCTCCGACATCTATTGCCTCAACCTCGCACTGGAGGAGGTGTGTGGATCCAACTACCGGAGAGTTAGTGTGACGGCGAGACAAATACCAAGTAAACTCACCCTCGTTGATGCAGGATCACCGTCGCCTCCCGCCAGTCCAAGATGATGCATTTTCGGTATTATCGACCAAGTTCGTACCCATGGTGTTTATCTGTCTTCGCGTGTGGTGGAGAGAGTTTGTCTTGGGATTCTGTATGAAAAGGGCACTCCCTCATGACTCGTTTTTGTATCCCATTATGGTGGCCATTGTTAGATGTAATCTTGTGATCCCTACATGAGAGCTTTTCAATCCCCGCATTGTTGGGTGACGGATTAGAAACGGAATTTGCTCACCCAGTGTGTCTCCTTCGAATGTCTCTATTATTTCACGCTTCTTGTATTCTTTTCTCTCCTTAGTGTAGAATAATAAACGAGGCAGGGATATTTTCAGGAAAGTGCAGTCAGATTTCATGTGGTAATTTGCTCTCTCCAAGTCGCCACACCTGCAACATCCTCTCCCCCACATTCCCAAAAATTTGGCTCTACTGTGAAAAAAACGGGTGTGCGAAATTCCGCAGAGCTTTCTTTCACAATGACACATGGGCTCAGTTCTGAATTACACTTATAATCAGTCTCTGTTTGGCTCAGATTGGACGAGTAAGAGTGTACGTGAAATCCTCTCTTTGGAAAATCTTCATCTCGTCAAAGCGGGACTAGAAAACTCATGGACTCCATTCGATGGAGCTGGCCTATCCAAACAACTTGGCATTAGGAAAGCACTTGAAGCAGTCAACGGGTACTTTATCGATCACTGCGGAAAAGGACGGAAGGGGTGAGTACTGCTTTTCTAACCAGATGAGTGCAATAGCGGACAAAACAGTCAGGTGTGTTTTACTCTCACAAAGTGGTTTTTGCATTCACTCCGCATCCAGCTTCAATGTCCACGGTGTGGTATACTTAGAGAAGATGGTAAGTTTGTATTGTCTGTGGCATGATCTACCTCACGACACGGATTAGAAACCATTACGCCGGCTGAGCAAGAGATCCGTGACCTGGCGCACGGTCTGCAAGCTGTCAGGGACGAACAATAGTACATTGTTATCCGGGAACGCGTGCACCGAAATGCAGCAGAGTCTACGATTTACGAGTTAAGTGGTGGTCAATTATCCAAGCCATAGTTCTTTTTGCCGTCGTTGCTTGGCAAATATATTATTTGAAGGTATTTCCAAGAGACTAATTCGTTGTGTCTCGAAACTCATCTATAATCACAAGTCCTTTTTGGAAGTCAAGCTCCCATTTTGATATACAATATACCCTGACATGTCATGCGTGTCTACTATTGCTTTTGCATGACCAGCGATATTTCGGCTCACTCTGGGCATGCATATGAAGGGTATGTTTCGTAGCATTAGTGCCACTTGCAAAAATCTGCTTAAACATATTGAAGGCAAAACCGACCGACCACCAGGTCCTCCCACTCATCCCAAGGGACATGTCCTCACAGATGATGAGGAAGCCAAAGATTGAGGAGAGAGTGGAACAGTGGCTGGCCAGAGAAGGGCTTGTCAAGACTTAAATACTGGTATCCATGTCAGAGTCACTAGCTTTAATGCTAGAGAAGAAGAAGAATGCAAAGGAGATCTGGGACACCTTGGTAGCTGAAATGACAAAGAAACCAAAGATGGTTGTCACCAGCATCCAGAGACAACTCCAGAACATGAAATGCTGAGAGGATGATGATCTCAGGGAGCACCTTGATAGGGCTCAAGATCTCTCTGAAAGACTCAATGATATGAGAGCAAAGATCTTTGATGCATAGTTCCTCAATATTCTATTAGCCTCACTGCCACCCTCTTATGAATCTATTATGAATGCCCTCATGACATCTCTTAAAGAAGTCGGAAAGCCGTTGGGAATGGACAATATCATCCGGGTCCTTAAATCTCAATACAATAGACAAAAGACATTATCTATTACTCAAGAGGACCAAGGATTCATAGGTACATCAGATAAAAAGGCACATATATACACCAACTGCAAGAAGCTGGGACACACTGCTGAGATGTGTTGGGCTAAAGGTGGTGGCAGGGAAGGCCAAGAAGAAAAGAGCAAAGTTGTCAAGTGCACGTACCAAGCCCCCAGTAATTCGGCAGTGCCAACAGAACAATCAGTCTAGTTCCACACACAAGTGACCAATCCACACATATTTCACTTGGTATGTCGGTCTTGGCTCAGCACATTCATCCTCCACATTCCCCAACCCTATCCCCCATCCACTTTTCTCCACTCATCATACATTAATCCCCTCCCTGCTTATTCTCTATTTTTTGGCCTGTTTCACCTTGGGACATTTTACCATTGTTTCATCTTTGGCCATGACCCTATTGTCTTATATTTGGTCACTCTCTATTATTCTATTCTTGGCGACATTTCTATTATCTTATTTTCATTGTTCTATTCTTGTCCAAGTTCCTTATTCTATTCTGGATCATTGTGGACAATACTTCCACATGCTCTACATACCTTATTGTCCTCCATTATTCATTCCACATCTCCCTTCTTAACCTATATAAGTAGCAAATGTATGTAGATAGTTCTTCACTTTGAATATCGACTTGGTTTACATTCTCTAGTCTTCTGTCAAGTACACATACCGAGTGTCCAGTAATTCAGCAGTGCCAACTGAGCAGTTAGACTACACCCATGCCCATGTGTCCAAGCCACATGCAAGTCACTTGGTACATTGGTCTCAGCTGGGCACATCCACCATCCACATTCCCCATCCCTACCCCTCATCCACCCCACCTCATTCACCATCCATTAATCCTACCCCATCCATTCCTTATTCCTCGACCTGCACCACCTTGGCACATCCTGTCCTTGTTTTATCCTTGGCCATAACCCTATTGTTTTATAGTCGGTCACTCCCTATTATCCTATCCTTGGCCACATTCCTATTATTCTATTTTTTATTGTTCTATTCCTATCTACATTGCTTTATTTGATTGTTGCTCATTGTGGACAATACCCCCACATGCTCTGCATACCTTATTGTCCCACATTCCTTATTCCACATGTTGCTTCTTAACCTATATAAGTAGGACATGCATGTACATACTCCCTCATTCTGGGTATCAACTAGGCTTAGGCCCCTTACCTTCCCTTTCCCCTGTAAAGTCCTCTACTTGTGCTGGCACCTTTGGCACTCTCTGAGTATCCCTTCTGTTCCAAATTGGTGGCACACACGGAAAGTAGGGTGCAATGCACAAGTACATTGAAGCCAAAGCCACTACTTTTGGCCTGCAGGACTTGGCCACTCCCTGCCTACATCTTCGACATTACCAACACTTGACATCTTCCCTCCTCCCATCTGAAGTCCATTACTTGGGCTGACACTCTTGGCACCCTCCCAGGTCTTCTGTCTAAATTAGTGGCACACATGGAAAAGCAGGGTACAATGCATGAGTACGTTGAAGACTAGCCACCATGATTGGTCTGCAGGACTTGGCTGATTCCTGTCCGCACTATCGGCATTACTGATACCTAACAAGAGTTCAGGAAAAGGAAAGCAAAAGGAAAGGCAAAGCCAATGTAGCTGATGAAGATGAGTCTTCCAAAAGAGACAACAAGGGATCAATGGCATTTATCAATCACAATTGCACCACCTTTATTATAAATGGAACAGGGGATACAATTATACTAGATACTGGAGCTAGTTCTCATATGATGCTGAATAAAAATATGCTTGAGAACTACAGAAGCTTCCCTACACCATACACTATTCAGGAAGCTGATCAAGGCAGCTTTGATGTATAAGGCAGCAGGCAACTCAGAATAATCACTAGAGTAGGAGGGAAAGCCATCACATTGATATTAAAAGACACCTTATATGCTCCTGAAATCACCTTCACCTTTATTTCTATTGGCCAATGTGATGATTCCAGAAACCTGAGAGAGTTCACCTCTCAGAAGAAATGCACAATCAAAAATTTGTCCAGCCATATTTTATTACAGACACCTAAGCTACATGGCCTATAAAGATTAGACAATCAGTCAACCCATAATTCCATGAAGTGTTGCCTGACTGTCATTGAGACACATTTCAAACTAGGGCACATATCTTACAAAGCCCTTAAGTGCTTGATAGATCATGGCATGGTTTATGGCCTTGAGCTCTCACAGGCTCATAATAAATTCATTTGTGATGTGTGTATCAAAGCTAAAATTACATGCAAACCACTCCCAAAAGAATCCAGTGGGTGCACTAAGAAGATCGGTGATAAAATATATTCAGATGTATGGGGACCGGTGAGACACATCACCAGTGATAAAAAATCCTATTATGTCTCATTCACAGATGATCACTCAAGGGTATCTGTGCTCTATCTAATGAGCACCAAAAACCAAGTCTTCACCAAGCAAACTGTATGAGGGGATGATGCTTTGGCAGAGGAATGCATGCAATAAAATGCTTCTCTCAGATAGAAGGGGAAAATATACAAGTGCTGAATTCAACAACTATCTAGATAAGCAAGGCACAAGACACCAGTATACAGTGCATGACACTCATGAGCAGAATGGAGTAACCAAGCACCTAAACAGCACTTTGATCGAAAATACCTATGCTATGCTGCTAGACTTGAACCTTGCTAAGTTCCTATGGGGATATGCCATTCAGCATGCTAACTACCTTAAAAATCACATGCATAATCAAACAAGACACCCTATGAGATGGTCCACCATCAAAAACCAAATTTACAAGATGCTCATGAATGGGGGACAGATGTCTATGTTAAAATCACACAAGACAACAATTTGCTACCTAGAGCCAAGAAAGCTAAGTGGATTGGTCATTCATCACAAAGCGACGGCTACTACATATACTGGCTAGAAAGTTGGTGGGTATCAATTGAGCAAAATATTATATTTGAGGGAGTAATACCTGATGGAATTATGAACAAATTGACAGTAGGATAGAAGAATTTTATGGCAGTCTATTTAATTTTATCTCCTCAGTGTAGTCAACAACTGAGGAGGGAGGCATGCACGGGTTGTGTTTCACCCGCATATACCCTGCAACCGGCCCTTGACCCTATCGAAGGTTTGAGCCAGGTTGCCAGTCCCAATCCAGGGAGCCGGCCACGCATGTCGCATCATGCGTGGACAAGCACCCGTAAGTAGTGTACATAGGAAAGAATAAATGAATAACTCCCTCAATATTGAGGGTAAAAATACAAATAAATGTGAGAAAAATTGAGAATTCAAAAGTGCACAGAATGATGCTGAAATAGATATATAATTACAATATATTGAGATTGGTCTCTCAGGGGTGAGATGCAAGTTTGCACCCTACACGCCCCCTCAAGCTCAATATATGCCGAGCTTTTTGGTGAGAATCTTCACTCTGGGTCCTGGTAAACCCTTTGTGAGGATGTCTGCGAGCATTTGATTGGTTGGGAGGTATTCTAGTGTAATCTTCTTCCCCTCAATCGTATCTTGGATGAAATATAGTCTTGTGTTGAAGTGTTTGGTCCTCGAGTGCTGCTGATTACCGTAAGCTATAGTAATAGCTGATTGGTTGTCAGCATATATTTTTATAGGATTTTTAATGGGCTGGAAAACTTCGGTTATGAAGTTCTTGAGCCAAATAGCTTCTTTTGTGGCATGAGTCATAGCAATGAACTCTGCTTCGGTGGATGAAAGTGCCAATATTGTCTGCTTCTGACAGCTCCATGAGATACTCCCGGAGTCGATTTGGAATATGTAGGCCGATATAGAGTGTCTGTGGTCTTGTGAAGTCCAGTCAGCATCTGAGTATCCTACTAGGCCGTCTCGACTCTTCCCTAAGACTAGCTTCTTATCTTTTGTGCCTTTTAAGTACTTAAATACTCTTTTAACTGCATTCTAATGAGCAATCCCTGGGTTCTCTAGAAACTGTGATAATAATGAAACAGCGAATGAAATATCTGGACGGGTAGCTACTGCTGCCCACATGAGTGAACCAATCGCCTGTCGGTAGGGAATCTTTTCCATGTTTTTCTTTTCAGCTTCAGTAGTTGGGCACTGTTCTTTAGATAGTTTAGAGGTAGGATCCAATGGAGTCGTGTGCATTTTGGCATCTTGTAGGTTGAATTGGCTAAGTATCTTATCAATGTATGCTTCTTGGGAGAAGCTAATCGTTCTGGCCAATTTATCCCGTTCGATATTCAGGTTGAGAAGCCAGTGGATTTCTCCAAGATCTTTCATCTTAAAGATGGCTTCAAGATCTTCCTTGATGCCCTGCAATATAGAGTCATCTGTAGCTGTGATGGTGAGATCATCTATGGCAGCTCCGATGATGGCATAGTTGTTTGCCCGATGTCTATAGAATACTGCAGCGTCTGAGGCTGATTTTGTAAATCCAATAGAATGAAGGGCATTCGACAAACACTTATACCATTCTCTGCCCGATTGTTTGAGCCCATATATGCATTTCTTCAGCAATAATACATTTTCATGTTGTTCTTTAAAATATCCAGGTGGCTTGCGCATATAGATAGGTTCCTCGAGCGGTGCATTTAGATATGCAACATCTATGTCCATTTGATGTATGGGCCAATTGTTTCTAGCCGCTATTGCGTATATGGTGTGCAAAGATGTCATGTGAATGACTGGTGCATAAGTCTCATCGTAATCGACTCCAAAAGTTTGTGTGAAGCCTTGGGCAATGAGTCTTGATTTTACACATACTACATCACCCTTCTGATTGTGTTTCATCACATGGGTCCACTTGCTACCGACTATATTCACACCCGGAGGGGGTTTAGTGAGTTCCCAGGTGTCTTTGTTGATTTGCGATCAGATCTCAGTGTCCATGGCTGTCTTCCATGTAGGATTACAAAGGGCATCTTTAGTCGTTGTAGGCAATTGTAAATCATTTGATAGATATACAAAATCATCTTCATTGGCATTTATTCGTTCGGCGCTTATTGCTAGGTAGTCGCATACATCTCTCTTGTGCTTGTTCCTCTGAATATAAAAATCAGGATCATGTGCAATATCATTGAGTATATTATCCTCAATGTCTTCGCAAGCGAGGGTGGTTAGATTTATATGTGCGGCTTCTCCAGCTTGAGATTTATCACCAGAGCTGGCCCTTGAAGCTCTTTCTTGTAATAAGTGAATTCTCTCACTTCTTCTGAGTGGAGGAGCTTCTTCAGGTCTGCTCATATCTATTTGACTCGGTTGTATATTTTCCAAGTCTCTCTCTGGTGTGCGCTCAACTAATTCTTTGATGCAGCTCTCACCCGGCTATAGGTCACGTGATGGTACTGGTGCCTGAATAGGTGCCGGTGCAGGTGGTATTGGCTTATATTTGATGGTCTTTGGCCCAATAATTGCACGATCATCTGTAGGTAAAATAGGAGTGATTGAGGGTAATTTAGGTGCCTCAAATACAATATTCTGCTCCACAGATACCCGTCGACTATCCGGCCAATATATGCAATGGCCGTCACTTTGAGCAGAGTGACCGATCCACTTAGCTTTCTTGGCTCTAGGTAACAATTTATCGTCTTGTCTGATTTTAACATAGACATCCGTCCCCCATTCATGAGCATCTTGTAAGTTTGGTTTTTGATGATGGATCATCTCATAGGGTGTCTTGTCCGGTAGAGCTCGTGTATGCATGCGGTTTTTAAGATAGTTAGCATGCTGAATAGCATATCCCCATAACGACTTAGGGAGATTGTAATCTAGAAGCATTGCACGGGTCTTTTCGACCAATGTGCAGTTTAGGCACTCGGCAACTCCATTCTGTTCTGGGGTGTCATGAACAGTATATCTGTGTCGAGTACCTTGTTTGTCTAGGTAGTTATTGAATTCAGCACTTGTGTATTCACCCCTCTATCCGAGAGAAGTGTTTTGATGCGCGCATTCCTCTGCCGAAGCATCATCACCTCATACAATTTGTATTTGGCAAAGGCTTGGTCCTTAGTGCTCATAAGGTAGATGTCAGGAGCCAGATTCTGACGGACTTCGGTACTGCCGGAGGGTGTTGTCGAAAAGGTCGGGCGGACTATGGCCAAGTCCTGCAGGCCAAGAGTAGTAGCGTTGGCTTCAACGTACTCGTGCGTTGCGCCCTACTTGCCGTGCGTGCCACTGTATTTGCAACAGACAGATACTCAGGGGGATGCTGAAGATGCCGGCCTGAGTTGAGGACTTAACAGAAAGGAAGAAGGTAGAAGGGCCTAAGCCTAGTCGATACCCAGAATGAGGAAGTATGTACATCCATGTCCTACTTATATAGGTTAAGAAGCGACATGTGGAATAAGGAATGTGGGACAACAAGGTATGCAGAGCAATGTGGTTATTGTCCACAACGAACAAAATTAGAACAAGGAATGCAAAACGGGGATAAAACAATAAAAGGCAATATAATAGGATTGTGGCTTGAAATGGAACAATAAGGAGTGGCCGGATATAAAACAATGGGGTCGCGTCCGAGGATAATACAAGGACGGGGAGTCCCGAGGTGAAATGAGCCGAGGAGTGCGGATGGTGAATGTGCCGAACCGAGACCGGCGTATCAAGCGTCATGCATGCTGCGTGGATGCTTATACATGGGCGTAGGATGGTTGTTCGGTTGGCACTGGCGAATAATGGGACCTCGGCACGTGTACTTGACAGTATCCCCCCTCTAGCGGCTGAACCCCTGAAGCCGGAAATTAAAAGTAAAATTCGGGACACCTAAACGTAATTTTCTCGGGTAGTGTGGGAAGTCCCTGGAACTTCCATCGCCTCCATTGCATCATCGCATCATCGCATCCTGCCAGACATCAAAATCGAACACCATGGATGCCGAGATCGCCAATGCCGGGCAGATGCCTGAGGAAACATCGAGTGTTCATGAGCGTACCACGGGAGGGGTAGTAGGCTCTGGAGATATTGTGGTTGGGAGACTAGTGGCAGCGAGCTGGGATACCCCAGACGACTCGGAGGATGGTGGAGAGGCCGTGGATCAAATGGTCATGACGGAGGAGTGGGGAGAAGACTCTGGGCCTTCGGGAGTCCCGGAAATTCAACGGGAGCGGGGTACGAGTATGGAGACGGGGTCGAGTATGGGGGGAGGAGGGTTGCAGGTGAGTGGTGACTTTCTTTATTTCCCTCTTTTATGCTG
>QLPI01006999.1:0-14237 GCA_003314275.1 Chroogomphus rutilus | reverse complement strand
ATGGGTTCAGCCGCTAGAGGGGGGATACTGTCAAGCCCGCAACACCGAGTACCGATTCACTCAGGAATACCGATTAACCGGCCCTTACCCGCATTATCTCGCACCACCGTGCGGCCTCGGATCGGTACATCCTGTACATCGTATGGACCACTCCCCTCGTACATCCCCCTCCATTGTTCCTTCACCCCCTATCCACTCCTTTACTCGTTTCCCCCGAACAACATGACGGCCACTCATTGTCCTGGCCACTGCCATTGTTTTATCTTAGGCCGTCCTCTATTGTTCTATTCCCGCCCACCATTTCATTATCTTATTTTCAGCCATACTCTATTATTCTAATACCGCTTACATTCCTTATTCTATTTCTGATCACTGTGGACAATGCCTCCATGTGGTTGCCTCATACCTTATTGTTTCCATTCCTTACGCCACCCTGTTCCACATCTTGCTTCTTAACTATAAAAGTAGCGGGATGTATGTAGATAGTTCTTCACTCAGAATATCGATTGATTCGCACCCTTTTGTCCACTCTCTATTTCTAAAAAGTCCTTCGCTCGAGCCGACGCCCTCGGCATCCTCTCAAAGCTCCTCTCACTATCCAAATTAGTGGCACGCACGGAACAGCAGGGCGCAACGCAAGAGTACGTTGAAGCCTAGCCACCCCGTAACGGTTTGCAGGACTTAACCGACATCTCGGCGTGACCGAATCTTGACAGTCACCTGCATAACACTTGGTGCGCCGGTCCCGGCTTGGCACATCCGCCATCCGCACTCCTCGGTTCGTTTCACCTCGGGACTTCCTGTCCTTGTATTATCCTCGGACGAGACCCCGTTGTTTTATACTCGGCCACTCCCTATTGTCCCATCTTGAGTCACGACCCTATTATCCTGTCGTTTATTGTTCTATCCCCGCTTTGCATTCCTTGTTCTAATTTTGTTCGTAGTGGACAATGACCACATGCTCTGCATATCTTGTTGTCCCACATTCCTTATTCCACATGTCACTTCTTAAACCTATATAAGTAGGACATGCATGTACATATTTCCTCATTCTGGGTATCGACTAGGCTTAGGCCCTTCTACCTTCTTCTCTTCTGTTAAGTCCTCGACTCGAGCTGGCATCATTAGTATCCCCTCGAGTACCCGTCTGTGGCAAATACAGTGGCATGCACGGCAAGTAGGGCGCAACGCACGAGCACGTTGAAGCCAATGCCACTACTCTTGGCCTGCAGGACTTGGCCATAGTCCACCCGACCTTTTCCCCAACACCCCTTGGCAGTACCGAAGTCCGTCAGTATCCGACACTTGACATGATGATGCACATGCGGGGATGTGGGAGGTGTCAGGCTTTGGGAATGCCAAGAATGCAGATGGGTAACAGCCAAGTCCTGCAGGCTGAGAGTAGTGGCTTTGGCTTCAACGTACTTGTGCATTGTGCCCTACTTTTCCATGCGTGCCACCAATTTGGAACAGAGGAGATACTTGGAGGGTGCCGAAGTGCCAGCCCAAGTAGAGGACTTTGCAGAAGGAAGAGGGGGTAAGGGGCTTAAGCCTAGTCAATACCCAGAATGAGGAAGTATGTACATGTATGTCCTACTTATATAGGTTCAGAAGCAAGATGTGGAATAAGGAATGTGGGACAATAAGGTATGCAGAGCATGTGGGAGTATTGTCCACAACAAGTAAAATTAGAATGGAGGAATGTAAATGGGGATAGGACAATGAAAATAGAATAATAGAAATGTGGCCAAGTGTCAAGCCCCTGATACCAAGCTCTGGTTCACTCGGTAGTACTGACCGAACAACCCTTGCCTTTTAGTCCCACACACCAGTGACAAGTCATCCCTCGCCAGTACATGGTCTCGGTCTGGTACATTCGGCTCATCATGTGGTTCACTTTCCTCATCCCGTCCCCTCTATCCTTTGTCATTCTTTCATTCCCCTTCTTTCCCTGTCCTTTCCCTTGCCCATTTACTCTCGGGACATTCATTGTCACTTGGCAGTGGCCCTATTGTTTTATGTTTGGCCACTCTCTATTGTTCTATTCTCACTCACTCTTTTGTTCTCGGTCATGCCTCATTGTTCTATTCTTGCCTACATTCCTTTGTTCTATTCTTGATCATTGTGGACAATACTTCCACATGATTCTTCATACCTTATTGTTCTCCATTCCTTGTGCCACTCTGTTCCACATCTCACTTATTAGCCTATATAAGTAGCCAATGTATGTAGATGGTTCTTCATTCTGGAAATCAACTAGGTTTACGCCTTCTTGTCCTCCCTTCCCCTGTCCCAAGTCCTTTACCTGGGCCGGCACTCTCAGCACTCTCCTGGGTATCCCTCCATCCCAAATCAGTGGCACGCATGGGAAGTAGGGCGCAATGCACGAGCACGTTGAAGCCATGCCACTACTTCTAGCCTGCAGGACTTGGCCTTTACCCGTCCGACCCCTTCGGCATTCCCAAAGCCTGTCAGTATGTCCGGGGCCTGACACAGCTTGTCTGTCTCACTTGATCATAGTTGCATCACACATCTCTGGGCCTTTGTTGCAAACCACCTGGATACATGTGACACAGCACTGTGATGATGTCAATTGATGCCCTTGTGAGATCACATAAGCCACACTCGTCACACAGCTCCAAACTGTTGGCAGGGAAGGTCTAGAGACTCTTAACTGTCACATACAGAGAGCAACAATGGCCTTTGGGGCTTGTCAATATGGATGCTAAAGACAAGTATATAACAGAGTAACTACTAACCTTTGGGGCTTGTCAATATGTATGCTAAAGACAAGACCCAAAGGTGTGCAATGGTGCATCGTTATGGACGCTTGTTTTAAGCACCAGAAAATGCAAATGCAAAAGTGAAAAGTGCAAAAGAGAAACACAAGTGCAAGAACAAAACACAAATGCAGGGGAATAAAATCATACCCCAACACAAACTGTACTCACACCCATTTTCCACCTGACCACATGATCACCATCACCCTGTGGATAACATCCCTACACTGAGGTGACATGAATCTTAGTGATTGGCACGGGTAACCCCCGGGTATTTTGTGCCTACCCATACCCGTACCCGAGAATACCCGTACCCTTAGCAATGGGTAGCAGGTTATTGCGGGTATGGATATGGGTACCCGTGGGTTTAACGGGTATTTCTTTTTACCTGTGACCCACAACGGGTATTGTTCTTACCCACAGGTTCAGGACAGAGCTGCAGACAACACTACAACTGCCTTTGACCTCAGGACATTACCTGAAACGGTGCACAAAAAAGTGCTTAACCCAAAGCCAAAAAGTCAGAAGGGTATTGGGGTGTATCTGCAGATGGCGTATAGAGTATGTGCTTAGCATTCCACCAATTCTGGAAGAATCCCTCTAAGAACACCAATCAACTCCGGCCCTGCACCATCCGTGAGTGCGCCACCTGAGGGGATGAGAGCACCAGTATCCGGACACCAGACATTGCAGCAAGCCATGTGATGGCATGACATGACATGCCAGGGGGTGAGCGAAGAAGTGAGGTCAGAGGGATGGGATTTATATATCTGCGGTTCAGTTCGATTCGATTGTGGGGGTATATAGTGTCAAGAAGTACTTGCCCATGAGATACATACTAATCAATGCAAGCGAATAATGCAAGCGAGCAGAAAACAATGGACAAAACAAGTGAACAAAGGGAAAAAAAAGCTGACTGTAAAGCAACCCACAAGGCATGCGGACAAACAAGGTGGTGAGCAGAATATGGGGCGGGGGGCAACAGGATTGGGGCCAGCAGGATTGGGGCCAAGAGGACTGAGGCCAGCAGAATCAGTGAGTGTGTCAGTTTGGCTGCCACTTGTGTTATAAGAATAGGAGTGGTGTGCACTGTATGATTTGCTGTAGGGCTTTTTATAAGATTTGCCATAGTAAGATTTTCCATAGTAGCACGGCTCATATGAGTCCATGTCGTCAGTGTAACCATAGGATTTGTAGTACTCCCTTGGGGCCAGCTAGTGATGGTGCTTCTGCTTCTTGACTTTGTGGTACCTCTGGGGTGCAAGCTGCCCAGTCTCCCCTGAAATTTTGTTGGGCTGTTCACCATGGAAATCTTGTGGGGACTGATTGCCTGAGCCGCCGTCAAGCGGAGCATCACCAAACCGACGATTGCCACTGAACGGTTCACCTGCGAACTGATCGCCATCCACACAGTCATTCATCTGCGACACAGTAAGAAAAGGGAAGCATCAGAGGTGTACAGAGCAACTCACTCTGGGACACATATCAGGATATCCCTACACAGATGTGAGTAGACATATGTGTCCTATCAGAGGGAAGAGGGATAAGTAGAGTAACCAGGTTTGAAACCCTGTTGCTACTTACCAAAAGTGCATGTTTGTCACTAGAACTGTGGCCACCTATAGGTTTTGGCCCAAGGTTCTCCGAGGTGCTCGAGTCACTGACAGGGAAAGCCTCGCATGTTCGGCAGAGTTCCAGCAATGCCTGGAGTATAAACTGGCATGCAGTATGCACTGTATGCACCGCACATGCCATATGCGCCATACACATCATACATGCTGTATGCGCCGTATGCATCACACGTATGCTTCGTATGCATTGTACGTGCCGTATGCACCATATGCATTTTCAGTAGCGGTCTTGACAGGATTGACAACCAGGGAGACGAGCACACCACCACATCCGTGCCCCATGTGCCAGTCTGTGCAATTGCTTTTGTGGCATCAGCTGTCGATGCGACACACATGAGCATCGCATGTGGGAGGTTGGCTGGCTGAGACATGTCATTAAGCACCACCAGCAAATTTGGCTCCTGGACTTACATTTTGCATCCTGGATGCCCTCTGCGGTGACCTCCAGCCTGTCATACAGCTTGGCACAAATGTATGAACACAATGCCATGTCCGTGCCCCGTGTGCCAGTCTGCGCAATTGCTGTTGCTGCATCAGCTGTTGACACGGCATATTTGGCTCCTGGACTTACAGTTCATATCCTGGATGCTCTCCACACAAGGCTGGTATACCTCTGGCCCGCCGCATGAGCACCAGCAGCTGTGTCATCTCCTCAAAGGAAGCTGAGTGCTCCCGGGTATATCAAGATAGTGTTCCTTTAGTGCCAGTCCTGTCTGATGGTCTTTCCAACAAGGGTTGTAAGGATGCCCAGCGCATGCTCAACGGTCGAGTCTATGGTCACTGTTTGTCTGCCTCTCAGAATGGCAAGCCCAACTTGTATGAGCCCGAATTTGTCGAATGGGTCTATGGCAGCATGGGCAGCATTGCTAACAACCAAGCAAAGTCCTGCTCTGGTCCAGATTGGGCCAAATTTCAAAGTAAAGGCAAAGTGCTTGGCAGTGGTTCTGACATTGATGAAGACGACGGCAGTGCAGGTAAGGTTATATAAGTGAGGTTAGCGCTGAACCTCGCCTATATAACCGTACCCACGACTTATATAAGGGTACTCATGAAAACCCGCCTGCGGGTATGGGTTTGGGCCGGGTTGGAAATCCTGACCCTGACCCTTACCCATGCTACCCGTACCCGCTACCCGTGCAGGTTTCCAATACCTGTGCCAATCACTAATGAATCTGCCTTTGACATTGGGCAGCCTATGCTGCACGACTGCCATCACTTTCTATGGAAGAGATGGGCAAAAAACCATGACCCATTCATTGCCAATGATGTCCACACCTGTACGCTTGTCCAGGGCCCAAAAGCAATGACCTCATGATGGCTTGCCACCATTGCTGCTGGCCCACAGGTTCATCCTCATGCAGCAACCTTGAGGGGGTTCCCTCATGCTTGTTCCTAGTTCCCAGCACACCACTTACTCCTGATTAGGCAGGTGTCATCTGAAACACTGACACAACACCCCTGCAATTGCTTCCTACTGTTGTAAACTATTGAGCAGAAAAATACACATTTTTAACGATTTTTACGAAACTTACAACCTTTTTGACAAGTTTACGAGTGAACATGTTCAAGCTACAGTTATGATATATTATCATGATTTTTCTGCAATTTTATCCGATGGATCCATGTCACCAAGTATACATATATGCGCAATATGCATACAATTTCAGTATTTCATGCCGATCTTAATGATGTTGAGCCTATACAGCTATCTGCTTTGATACAATATTCAAGATGCATCACGACGATTATTCTAGTATTTTTCCATATTTTTCCAATCATTATATCGACTTCTATTACGATTTTCCCCATCCATGCACTGACAGCCCTGTGTGACATCACATGTAGTCACATGTTCCAACAGACATACAAGCAAAGGTAGAGTATTACAATATCTAGTACTAGTTATTAGATACTGTAATACTTTATCTATTAATACAAAGCGCTAATAAACACTCACACAAGTGTAGAATTTAGTTACAGGTCATCGAAGATGTATCACCACCGGCACTTATGTCAAAAACATTCGCTATCCATCATCATTTCCTCTACCAACTTCTATTCTACAAGATACGTACTATCTAATCCCATCACCCTCCCACTCGAATCCCTATCTGTCCCAACTACCTCAAGACAAGATAATCACCTCTATCCCAATTAGGACAAAGCAAAGTGCCCATTCACCAGCATACAGTCGTAGGACCGGCTCAAATGTGGCACTATATTTTCTTTAACAAAAGTGTTCGCTTTTGTGGCACATAGTTTATATGTACATTTTCTATTATATTTCGATGTATTTTTCTCCCCCAATCCTCTGTGTAAAAATATTTTCTCTATGATGTCATGTATGTCTTATTTTCTCATGTAATATTGTTTTTCTGAGTTTCTTTACCTCCTATGTACATCACATATATTGTATGCATTGTAAAAACACAATGTAATCAAGTTTTTCTATCTTCCATTGCCCCAGAAATTTAAAAACCTTTATTTGCCTTTATTTTCTGCTTAAATTACAGAATTCTTTTTATTTTCACTCCACACCTCTGGCTCTTAATTCTGTCACCTACCACCACTGTCAGTTCTGGGAGCATACCAGGAAGCTACATAAGCTATGCTTGCTGTGCAGCTCGATTCCCACTCATACACCCATCATTGTTGCCAGCCTCTCATATGGCTTTGCTGATGCCATGCTCCCATATGGTGACCTCCTGCACTTCTGCTTATCTGCTTTCCAATACCCATATGTCCACATGCAGTCTGCCCCCACATTTCCATGTGCATGTCTTCCCTGCTCGTCTATGTAGTCCTGAAATTATGAAGGGGTAATCCCAGATTGCTCTCCCACTGCTGCCCCATTGAGTGGCCTCACTCACATGCCTTGCACTGACCACCCAGGCAACAATTACACTATCCCTATGTCTAGGTGACCTCTTAATCACTACCAGTCACCACTGCTCCAGACTCCTGCACACCCATGCCACCATCCCTCCCACACCACTGTCACATCCATCAGAATGGCTACATCCTAGAGAGGGGGTAGTGATTGGTGCGGGTATTGGAAACCCACGTGGGTAAGGGTCAGGGTCAGGATTTCCAACCCAGCCCAAACCCATACCCGTTCACGGGTACACTTATATAAACAAGGTTCAGCGCTAACCTCACTTATATAAGCAAGGTTAGCGCTGAACCTCGCTTATATAATCGAAATTCGGCGCTAACTTCACTTATATAAATTATATCTAAGCCTACCTGCACCCCTGTCATGTGATTGTACTCAAAATCAATATAATTTTGTATTTTAAAAATTCAAAATTTATTTAATATGTTTTGTGGCTGATGTAATCGTCTGAGGGGGTAGTGACATCCTAGAGAGGGGGTAGTTGTTGAGATACACTAAAGTTCCCTTTCATGTTTCCAGTTGATATGGCTGGTATTTGACCAGATATGACTTGTTTTATGTATTACATCTTCGATGTTTTGATCTGAGTTTGAATTTAGCTTACATAATAACACAGTTTTCACTCTTGTGCTCCAACAGGTTATGGACCCTGTACTTTATCTATAGACATCTACATAACACTACCTATTGTGTTTTGTACTTATCTAGGCCCTCTATCATTGGCCAGCAACTGATCCCTCATCAGAGCCCATCTAGGCACTATAAAAGCACCTCAACAATCACACCAACTTCACTTTTTTGCCCTATTACAGCTCTCCTTTCCCTTTCTTTCCCCTCAGCTTCTCCCAGCAATTGCTCAACAACCTCTTAAGGACTTCAGCCAGCCAGTGATAGGACAAGATCCCTCCTCATTGCCTAGTGTCTCAAAGCCACACCCCTGGCCCAGTCTTTGACTAGTTTGCCTGTTGACTGAGGCCTCTTGTCATCCTTGGGTGCTGGAATCTGTGGTCTGCAGATTCTTAACAGTTCACCTGTTTTGCGGTAAGGTTATGCCATCCTATTCTGAGCCCTGAAGTTCTGAGTTGTTGGGGAGTAACTGGTGCTATTTGGACTATTTTTCTGACCTCTAGGACCCTTAGGACCCCCTCTAGGACACTCCTTGGCCACTGCTTGGTATTCCAATTTGTTTTTACATCATCTGCATCATATTCTGCCTATATCTGCTCCATTTGTACATTGCTTAAACATAAAATTAAGCACCCATAGATGAGGCATATCAATCCATTCATTCATTCACCCACAATATACCAATCTTCACACCAACCTCACCAAAAAAAAACCATGTCTACATCCACCTCCAATGATGATACACCCTCTCCAAAATTTCCCATGCTGTCAGACACAAATTATCATGATTGGGAATTCAATATGACTGCCATATTACACTCTAAGGGTTTGTGGATGCTTGTTAATAACAAGAAGAAGCACCCTACAGTGTCTGCAGATCAGGAAAAGTGGGATTTGGATCAGGAGATGGCAGCAGGTCTGATTGCTTCAGCTTTAGAGGCAGGACAGTATGTGTATGTTCAGGGAATTGAGGATGATCCAGTGAAGATATGGAATGCCCTTTATAATGTTCATGTACAGAAACAAGCAAGCACTCATTTCAATGCTTATGATGCTCTATTAAATATCATAAAAGAGCCATATGAGACAGCCCATTCGCGCATTGATGCCTTTGTCACTAAAGAAAGCACTGTTAGATTGTCTAATCCCACATACTATTCATATCTCTAATAATGTCTTATAAAATAAGACATTATACATACAGAGCTCTATAGAGTAGTATTGGCAATCTGATAACTTACTAGGGCTCTGAACTCAGCTTGTATAGACACACATGTCTTCACTCAAGGAGTCAACCTGAAAGGTTACCCATGTAGACTAGATGGTGTAGTGGTTAACACCATAGCTATATACGCTATAGCCCTGGGTTCAAACCCCAGTCTGGTCATTCTTTTCACCTTAACACACTCCACCCAGTCTGCCATGCTTTCAAACAAGCAGATTCCCTCCATTCTCTTTGCCCACCTTGTCTCTAATGCCAGCTACCTGTGGTGCATTGATTTAGGAGCTTCTGCACATATGACTCCACATTGGCACTGGTTCAAGGAACTCAAACCTCACAAAGTGGCTATAGAATTGGCAGACAATAGTGTGGTGTATTCTGAAGGGATTGGCACAGTGGTTTTCTGCCCAAAGGATAAGAAATTGACTCCCATACTTCTTTCTGATGTATTATATGTTTCCCAACTTCGAAACAGCCTCCTCTCAGTCCTCTTCTTAACTGTCCATTGTGGGATTAAGGTTGAGATTGTGGGAACCATGTGAAGTTCTATAAAATGGGCAAACTGATCCTGACTGCCACTGTCAAAGGGAGACTTGCATACCTATATGGGGATCCACTTCTAGGTGAATGTCCTGGGTGACTATGGAAGAAAGGTTATTTTAGAAGATATAATGTCTTTATATCTATCTAATATGTGTTGTATTTTATTATATTCTGCTGTAGACAGCCCTCTGCACAATGTGAAGGTTTTAGGTTTGACTAAGCACCGACCCAGGGAGGCAGCTACAGGGGATGCGTGAGTAGATGACAGTCATTTGTGAATGATTCTGGTACTGTCAGCATATAGTACCAGTATAAGTGTGATTCGATACATATCAAGAATGATTCCCAGTGTGCCCAGACAACAATAGTATTGGCCTGATTGATCTAGCCCAATATGGCTTGGGGTCACATGACAGTATCTATGAATATGCAGGGGGCCCAATGACCACCTGACAATGATAGTCTCTATAGAGAATGCCATTAAAAATCACAGTTAAATTGTAGTAAACTCAATGTAATGTTCTCATTGGGTTCGGGGATGTGAGTGATAGCAATGAAGGTAGTAGTCTGATATAATGACATGAGTGATCCAAACTTCGTTGATTACTACAATAAACAGTGTTCTTTGAGTGTGAGACTGATTTGTTACTATCTATCTATCTGTCTCTTATAGAGATTTTGAGTCCTGAATATAATGCCCACTGTAACTACCCTGGGATGGTGTCTACATGTGGTCGACCTAATGTGGGTCACCACACTTCCAATCTATTTCCATCCATCCTGTTTGCATGGTCCTACTCAATGTGAAAATACTCTCTGCTGCTTCTTGCAGTGCCCTCGACTCTAGTATTGACATTGCACCCCGTTTCCCTGCCAGTAAGTGCATGTCACCTGCATATATGCACCCCGGATATGTGTTCTTCTGCTTTATAACCCGTGAGTGGTATGTCTTCCTATATCTGCATGTCCTATGACCTATATCCGCCCCATAAACCCTGCTCCGGGTGCATCTAGTTCCTTTTCATCCCATATGTATCTCCCCCTTGGTGGGCACCTAGCATATAGGCCACCATGTCTCAATCCGCCATCTCTACATATACCTGCAGTACTTGTGTATATACTTTTCTGATACTAGTAATGCTACTTTTGTTTGTTATGAGGCTTCCTTGTCTCTAAGTTCATCTCTAAGTCTGTTTCTCTATGTGTATGCACTTCTCTATGCTCCCAATCCTGTGTCTGCTCCAGATTCTCCCCCAATCCCTCATCTCCTCTTTCTCTCATCTCAACAACACTCACTCAGAATGAGGTGAAGACAGCACACATTGGTGCATCAAAAACTTTGGACTTGGGGCTTTGGCACTGTTATTTTGGCCACCTTGGCATTGATGCTATCAAGCGACTCATCACTCAGCACATGGTGGAAGGGATGGATATCACTTCAGACACTCCATTCCCTGCAATCTGTGAAGCATGCATTCATGGGAAACAACACAGAGAACCATTCCCAAAGAAAGCTTCTTCCAGGGCCACCCAAATCCTCAAACTTGTCCACTCTGATGTCCATGGTCCATTAAAAGTACCCACTCCTTGGGGATTCAAATATTGGATGACCTTCATTGATGACAAGTCTCCCCTTGTGTACATCTACCTGATCAAAACTAAAGACCAGGCACTGGACACATTCAAGCAGTACAATGCATTGGTGGAGAACCAGACTAGAAAGACCATAAAGACCCTGAGAGATGACAAAGGAGGAGAATACTCTTCAAAGGAGTTTGGATCATTAACTCCCTCTTCTGGGATATTCAGACAGAAGACTGCACCACCCACACCTCAGCAGAATGGAGTTGCAGAGCACTTTAATCAGACATTGGAGGATAATTTCCATGATCCATGATGCAAACCACCCTATTACATTCTGGGGTGAAGCTGCTATGGCATTTGTTGAGGTCCACAGTTCCTCACCTACTTTAGCACTGCTCCATCACACTCCTTTTGAATCCTGGCATGGTCATAAACCCTCTGTCACCCACTTCAGGGCCTTTGGCTCTACAGCATATGTGCATGACCCCAAAGCCAAGCGATGACACCTTTGTTAAGGATTTGATATTCAGCCCAAATATCTCTTCTCCTTATCCCTGGAAATCAGGCCCTGATGGTATTGGAGCAGGGGGATGAGTTTTATTCATTATTATTTCTGATAACCACCTTTGGTAGGGGTTTGAATTTTGGTGTTATATTTTGCAGTTGTGTGACTCTGTGACCTTAGCTCTTTTCCAAGAGACTGAGGTACGAGTCTAGGTTTATTCTGATATTCCATACAATTATTAACCATCCTTTTAGATAGTATTTCAGGTAGCTAAATACTTCTAATATGAGCTCTTTTCTAAGAGACTGAGATAGTATTTCAGCTCTTATATTTTCACAACCTTGAGTCACACACAACCAAATGTGTCATGATTGGCTATACAGCTGGTACTAAGGCATAGAGCCTATGGGATCCAGCAGCAAGACAAGTGATTATCAGCAAAGATGTCATATTTGATGAATCTCCTCGTTCTTTGCTCAATTGTGGCACTGTTTCAAAGCAGAAACCATAACAGAGGCTGATTGACATCTCTGATGACCCTCCTGTCTACCACCAAGTCCTTGTGCCTCCCTATATTCCTGCCATTGCACATGATGATGACACTCCTCCACCTGATCCACCACCAAGTCCTTGTCCCCAAGACTCTCCTGCCCCTCCACCATCCCCTCCACCACCTGCTCTAAGATGGTCACAGTGTATTTGTATCCCACCTCAACCTTGGTGGATAGTCCCAAATGCTGCCCAGTATCGTAATCCTCCTCCTGTTCCTTGTGAGAGGGATCCAAATCAGGGGGTGGTTGCTGAGAATGAGGGGGTAGAACAGGCCAACTGTGCCATGATATTTCCTCAGCACCCACACCCACTTTATAAACTTGTCTGCCTCAGTGATGCTCTAGATCTTCCAGAACCACTCACCTGAATCCATGTCTTGAATTGATGCACCATGGTGGAAGGAAGCTTGTGGAGATGAATATCAGTCACTGATGGACAACAATGTATGGACTGTGATGGATCTCCCTCCTAGCAAGAAGGCCATTGGCTCCAAATGTGTTTTCAAGCTGAAAAAGCTTCCTGATGGTTCCATTGACTGCTTTAAGTCCAGAGTGGTGGCCAAGGGTTATTCTCAAATGGCAGGCATTGACTTCACAGAAACATTTTCCTCTGTTGTGAGATTCAACACCCTCAGAGTGCTCCTAGCCATCACCGCATTAGAAGATCTGGAATTAGACCAAGTTGACTTAAAATCTGCCTACCTTAATGGTGATATTGAGGAAGAGGTCTACATGGAACTTCTAGATAGATACAGGCAGAGAGACAAGGTTGGAAAACTACAGAAAGCTATCTATGGGACCAGGCAAGGAAGAAACAGATAACATTCCAAGTTGGACCAGGCATTTCACCAGATGGAATTCAGCAGATCCAAGGTCGATTCCTGTCTCTACATGTACCAGCAAGGCACTATCAAAGTCTACATCCCAGTCTATGTTGATGACCAGCTCATAGCCTGTAACAGTTAAACACATCTTGACTAAATCAAGGCTGAACTTGCAAAATGCTTAAGATGAAAGACATGGGACCTGCACGGTACATTGTTGGACTTGAAATCCACAGAGACAGAGCCAAACTGTTATGGTCTGTGCTCTCATAAACCCATTTTTAGCCCCCACAACCACCTGCACCCTTTCTGGGACCTATCCAACCGAAAAGTCTGGAATGACCACTTTCCGCAATTTCATTACAACAATCTGAAGTTCTGTAATCCTAACCCTCTGAAATTCTGTGACTAAGGTTCTGCTCCTTTAATCAAGCGATACACAGGATCACCGTGTACCTCACTCCCTTGTTCTTTCTTTCTATTAACCCCTTGTATTCCTTTCTCTCCCTTGTCTTTTATTCGGCACCAGATAATACAAGGAGTAGATACATGTATATAACCCCCCAGTTGACTGGCCTATTTGCCAGTATGAATATCAACTTAATCTGCATCCTAAGTTTTCATTCAGTTTCAGTACCTTTCTGACTTTTTGAAATTAGGGACAGAGGATTGAGGAGGGTACAGCACATAAGTTGAAGCCAAGTCCCTCTGACTTCAAACATTTGAACAACTAGTCATACCAACCTAATACCATGACCGACCCTAAGTCCCCGATACTTCCCATCTGCTTCCATCTTTCCGCTCATCTGTGAATCGCACCCTGACCCCCTACATCCCCAGAACCTGGACCCCCTTCATGGAACCCTTCAGAAACCTCTGGAAATCCTTCTAGAAGTATTTGTTAAGTGCCTGACATGTGGATTTAATAGTATATTTGTACTCACACTCCTGATCGAGCATAAGACCCACCACATGTTCACAAGCCCTACAGACAATTGCCCAGGCCTCTACCTGATGGGATTATGAGCAAATACAGTAGGAATGAAGAATTCTTTAGGCAGCTAATTTATTTAT
>QLPI01006981.1:0-28026 GCA_003314275.1 Chroogomphus rutilus | reverse complement strand
AGGGGAAGGATAGGGAATGAAGGAATGACAAAGGAGAGAGGGGACAGGATGAGGAAAGTAAATCAAACGATGAGCCAAATGTACCGGACCAAGGCCATGTACTGGCGAGGGATGCCTTGTCACTGGTGTGTGGGACTAAAAGGCAAGGGTTGTTCGGTCGGTACTACCGAGTGAACCAGAGCTTGGTATCTGGGGCTTGACACCACCTATAGATAGCGTATCCGATCTATTAGCATAATCAGCATCGTTGAATACCTCTAAATTAAGGCCAGTGCTCCATTTGTATGTAATGCTGTGATCACATGTCCCTTTGAGATAGTGGAGCACGTGTTTGATTGCCGTCCAGTGTTCCAGTCCATATGACATGGTGAATTGACTAAGATGTTGGACGGCAAATGATATATCGGGACAGGTGCCAAGCACTGCATACATTAATGAACTGATCACCTTGGCATATGGGATTTCCGGTGAACTCATCGCCTCCTCCAGGGTAGTTAATTTCGTATTTTTATTGAGGGGCATTGACATGGGGTTTGCATCTTGCATGCAAAATTGAATGAGCAATTTGTCAATGTATGCATCTTGAGAGATCTTGAGTGTCCCTGCTTCCCTGTCCCTCTCAACCCTTATTCCTAATATTTTCTTCATTTCTCCCAGGTCCATCATGTTGAACTCAGCATTTAATTCTTTCTTGGTACGTTCCATCCCTCTGTGGCTGTTTGAAAATAGCCTGAGATTGTCCACATAGGTAGAAATTACATCTGTATTAGATCCGTCAATCCCGATGTAAACACATTCATTGGCTGAACTCTGAATGAAATGAAAACTTAATAGCGCCGATCGAAAACGTTGGTGCCAAGCCCATCCAGCTTGCTTGAGTCCATATAGCACCAGTTTTTATCTTAATACGTGCCCTGATCCGTTGTCGAAACCTTTGGGTTGGCACATGTAGATCTCTTCCTCAAGGGATGAATTGAGATAGGTGCCTTTGACATCCATCATCTTGATCTCCCAATCGAGAGCATTTCCAATAGCTAGTAATGTCCAGAGTGAGTCAAACTTGACAACAGGGGAAGAAACCTCGAAATAATCCATTCTCGGCCTTTGTGTGAACCCTTGTGCTACAAGCTGTGCTTTTGCCCTGTCAAAATCTCTATTTATTTGTATTTTTGTAGTGTATACCCATCGGCAGCTGATCGGTGTCTGTCCTGCTGGTAGCTCAACATAATCCCATGTGCTTATTTCATCGTGTTGATCCATTTCATTAATCATGGCCTCATGCCAGATTGCTGAGTCAATCCATGTGATTGCTTCCATGTAATTCTCCAGTTCCTTGATAATTTCTTGGCTGATAAGCACCTGATCGGGCTGCATGGTTAGTTCCCCTGAATGGAGTAGCCGGTAATCTGGTTGGCTGGTCTTTTGGGTGCTGCGCCGTACTTCCAGTGCTGGCACTTGTTCTGGCATCTGATCTTCAGTATCTGGAGTGGATATAACTGGGTCAGGTGATTGCTCGTGTGGTGTAGTCTCCCCCTCAAGCAACATGTCGTTGTCTTTGTTTGGGATTGAATATAATTTGTTATCTGAGCTGTCAAATGTGATGTTTCTTGAGATTTGGATTAGCCTTGATTTTTTATTGTAATATCTCCAGGCCTTTGAGTGCTCGCTATCCTGATGAATAGATGTTCTTCCACCTTTGGATCTAATTTAGATCTCCTTTGATCTGGTACCATAACCTAGCAACATGTCCCAAATTCTTCTAACCTTGACACATCAGCCTTTTTATCAAAAAATGCTTCATATGGATTAATTTCTGTCCCAAGTGCTCTGGTAGGTACCCTGTTCTTAATATAATTTGAGTACGCCACTGCCTCGGGCCATAAGATCTTAGGTAGATCTTATGCAAATATCATAGTGTGTGCATGCTCCAATAGAGTCCGATTGATCCACTCGGCAATGCCATTCTGGGCTGGTGAGTATGGAGCTGTAGTTTCCATAATAATTCCATTTTGTATGCAATAATCTTGGAATTTTTTGTTTACATATTCTCCACCATTATCAGTCCTAATTCTTTTGACTTTTTTACTGGTTTGTATTTCCAGGAACTCTTTATATTGGGGGAAATTAATTGTGACCAGGTCTTTGGTCGGCCCAAAATAGATCTTGGTATACCTTGTTTTGTAATCCATGTATGTAAAGAAGTAGCATTTGCACCCTGAACCTTCTACTTGGGCCAGACCCCATATATCAGATACCATGAGGTTGCCGATCTCCTGGACCCATTCATGTGATTCCTTGGGGAATGGCTCCACATGGCGCTTGCCTTGAATACATGCCATACATTGAGTCGGTGCTTGTGTGTCATCGATCATTAGCCCTGTGACCAATTGATTTTTGTGCAGTGCCTTGATAGTATAGATATTAATATGGCCAAGTACCCGGTGCCATTTATCTAAGGTTTGCCCCTTGGTCACAGCCACAAAGTCCCGTTCCTGACCCAGGGGTTTGGTAATCACATGCATCTTGTATAGTTGGTTTTGCTTCCATCTGATTGCAAATATAGTACCTTTGGCGGAAATGAATTCGACTCCCTAGGATGTGAATCTGGCCGAGTGCCTGTGATCGGCTAGCTGCCCAACTGAAATAAGATTATTTGGGGAGTCCGGTACATGCTTGATGTAGTATAAGGTTATGGGAAAGGTTTTATCGTTCACTTTGAATTGTATAGTTATTGTACCATGTCCTCTGGTTTTTAGTGAATTTCCTGGTACAATCCCATCAATTTCTGATTTCTCTTCCATGAATGTAATAAAATCACTTTGGCTACATGCAATGTGCATTGTTGCAGCCATATTGGCCAGCCAGTCTGATGCCAAGATTGCCGCCAGTGTGACCTCCTTAATATAAGCCATGAATGCTAGATCTTCATCTTTAGATTGCTTGGCGGAGTCCTGATCTTTCGGCTCCTTGAACCATTTGGGTGCCTGGCCTTCTTTGCTGCCCCCTTTTACCCAGCAATCTTTAATATAATGCCCCTTTTTGCCACAATTTTGGCAATTCCCTTTGGTAGCACTGGATGCTTTATCTCCACTTTTGCACCTGTTACCAGGGTTGTACTGTGCCTTAAGTGCCATCTGTTTAATAGTCCCGGTGCTCCGCGATCAATCTTCATCCAGGATCCTGGCGATCAAAGTTTCAGAGTTGATCACCATCCCGATTGCATTAATTGTAGTTATGAATGTGGCCCAGGTGTCTGGTAATGAAGTGAGCAATGTATTACTGAAGTCATTGTCAGTAATTAATTGTCCCCTGGCATTCAGTTGTTGGTATAGCCCATGCATCTTCCAGATGTGCTCATCTATATTAGCGCCATCCATGGCCATTGTTTGGAAACACTCCCAGCAGATATTAAGAATGCCAATCACTGCTTTAGATTTGAAGATCCTATGCAGTCTGCTCCATATTTTTGTAGCAGTAGTATCTTGATCAATGTATACCAAATACTCATCAGATATCCTAAGACAGATCTCCTTTTGCACTTTTTTATCTTTCTTTTTCCATTCAGTGATTGTGTTATGGCCTGTACTCCCACTAAACCATACCAACCCCCACAACCACCCACACCTTTTCCGGGACTTTTCCAATTGCTCAAAGACCGAATAACCGATTTCCGGATGTCCGATATATATTCCAAGGTTCCGCATTTCCGAACCTCCGAAGACTCCGAAGTCAAGGTTCCGATACTTTGATAACTGACGCGCAGGACCATCGTGTACCTTACTTCCTTGTTCTTCTTTCCTATTGACCCCTTGTACTCCCTTTCTCCTTGTTTTATAACCGGCAAAGAAAGTACAAGGATAGTCGCATGTATATAGTCTTCCAGTTGACTAGACTGTTCGCTAGTACAAATATCGATTTAGTCTCCCACTGTCAAGCCTGCAACACCAAGTACCGACTTACTCGGGAATACCGACCAACCGGCCCTCACCCGCATTATCTCGCACCACCGCACGACCCCGACTCGGTACATCCGGTACATCGTATGGACCACTCCCCTTGTACACCCCCTTCCATTGTTCCTTCAACCCCCTATCCACTCCTTTACCCGTTTCCTCCGAACAACATGACGGCCACTCATTGTCTTGGCCTTTGCCATTGTTTTATCTTAGGCCACCCTCTATTGTTCTATTCCCGCCCACCATTTCATTATCTTATTCTCAGCCATACTCTATTATTCTAATACCGCCTACATTCCTTATTCTATTTCTGATCACTGTGGACAATGCCTCCATGTGGTTGCCTCATACCTTATTGTTTCCATTCCTTACGCCACCCTGTTCCACATCTTGCTTCTTAACTATAAAAGTAGCGGGATGTATGTAGATAGTTCTTCACTCAGAATATCAATTGATTCGCACCCCTTTGTCTGCTCTCTATTTCTAAAGTCCTTCGCTCGAGCCAACGCCCTCGGCATCCCCTCAAGGTTCCTCTCGCTTTCCAAATTAGTGGCACACACGGAAGAGCGGGGCACAACGCAAGAGCACGTTGAAGCCTAGCCACCCCGTAACGGTTTGCAGGACTTAACCGATATCTCGGCGTCACCGAATCTTGACACCCACCAGTTTCCGATTCATTTCCGGTAAACTCCTGCCTCCTTTGCAAAATTAGGGACAGACAATCGAGGAGGGCGCAACACATAAGTTGAAGCCAAGTCCCTTTGACCTCGAACACCTCAGCGACCGGATTGAACCATTCCGCGACCTACCCTAAGTTCCCGGCACCTCCGTCCCCCGTCCGTAGTCCGTCTGATTTCTGTCTCGGTCCTCGGCCCCGTTACGGACCTTCGCGCTAACCCGGATAACCCCTTCGGAAGTGCTAGCTAAGCGCCTGACATGCGGACTTAACAGATTGCCATCTGTTCCGCTTTGGTAGGCACCCTGGCATCTATCGGCTGTGGTTCTATCTCCGATCCGTCAGTTATCGCCCATAGATCTAGATCCTCTAAGACCCATTCTAAGTGCAGGCGCCATGTAATATAATTGTCCCCATTCAAGGGGTCAACCTTGTAAGTGTTCGATGTAATAGACATAATAGAAGGTACGGGATATAATGGAGTTGATCAGTTATGGCTAGGGCCCATAACCTGTAGATCAAGGGGTATTTATTAATGAGATTTAATGTCCCAAAAGCTTGTTGTATTTGGATCTCATTACATTCTTTATATACTACTCAGAAAATAATAAATATTATTAACTCTCACACTAATCCTGTGTCTCAGTTCATCATCCATTTCTAAGCCAGGTGTCATTACACCTGGATCCCGTAGTTCTACTGCAACAGAATTTAGCCTGTTCCTTCTAGTTCATATGCAGCCATATTGCCGTCATCATGTTCAACAGTCTCACGCTGATTAGGGCCAATATTCTCACAATTAGAAGGTAGAATCACACTAGAGGCTGCATACAATTCCATCCAACGTGACTCTGCCACTGAATGTGACCCGGGCACTCGCCAAGACATAATCCAGGAGATATCTACCTGGGTGGATGGAGGTGATAACAGGCCAATCTGATAGCTCTTTGGACCTGCCAGATGTGGTAAAACAACCATTGCGCCCAGAATTGCAGAACAAAATGTGAGCCAGGATGCGTACTGAAATGATCTATATCCGAAAGAAAGGCTCATCACTAATTTTTTCTTTCCCCAAATCCAGAAGGATCAAGACATTAAGATGCAGTTTTTCCCCATGTCGCTTATCAGCTAGCTATGTCTCTCCCTAATATTCTGGTTCATATAGAGAGAGTAGGCACTCTCTACGTTCCTACACACATGTTACTCCCAAACCAAGGACACAGATTGTGGCGCAAATGTTGCACATTGGTGATTTTGTTCTGTCAAAGTGGCGACCTGTTAATTGTAATCAATGTGGTGGTGGAATGACATCATCAGATGTGATAAGAAGTTCAGGTGCACCGAAACCGGTCCGGCCAGTGGCCATCCGTGATCTGGTTCCGTTTTTAGGGAAATCATAATCGGCCAGGAAAAGACTAAGATAAATAATATAGACACCGTGTGATGTTCCAGGGTGGTATAATACATGGTTTCCCTCCTTTGATGGACTAAGATGCTTTTCATTGAGAGTTCTTGTAGCCTATGAATTGCTAGCTAGAAATTGTGTTACGCAGGGGCAGAGGGTGCAATAACACCATGAATTGAAGGTTGAACTACATATGTCTCCATGTACTTCAAGAGCAATTCAGGAACACTGCCTACAATAAAAGAAATTGGGGATACCAGAGAATGAGTTAATAGAAAACTCCCAAGTATGTCTGGTTTAGAAAAGTGGCAACGAACCTGTAATTAAGGGGAAACCCACTGAGCGAGTTGAATGAGTTGACTGATGCCATAGGCTGCCATTTGTTGGTTTAGCCTCAAGAATACAGCTGTTTGATTCAAATCAGCCAATTAGAATGCTGGGATGAATGGTACAGTATGGGACAAGCAAACTCAACCAAAAATTTTGACCCAATTTTCTGGCAAAATTGGCTGATTGAAATTAATAGTAGACCATTAAATGAAGTATCTAACATCAAAATAAAGTCAATGTAACAAGCCAATTTCTTTCTAAAATTATTTTTATTTTGCACATGTCAAAATTTTGGCCACACCTCAAAAAAAAAACCGAAAAATCTGGGAAAAATGTGCAATCAATAGCTATGATTAAGTAATGTATAATTCCGATAAAATTGTGAAAAAAAACAAACTATATACCAACTCATAAACAAATAAATACAAATCCAGCACAATCATGACCTGGCCTTGAGATGCTGTATAATGCCTGCTGGCTGCTGTCCAAAACAGAAACAAAAAGCATTACTGGACATAATGCAGAACCCTTTGCATTCTGGATTACTTGGCAGTCTGCTCCTGATGCCATGCCTCTGTTTGATACCCTCATCACGTTACTTCTGCCTACTCTGATTCCTGCTGCAAATTCTATGATCGATAACTCGACTGCACTAGACAGTTTTGCACTTGTATTTGAGGATCAATACTTGCAGGTGCATGATGAATTTAGTAATCATGTCTTTCATAGAGGTTGAGCGCATGTATAGTTGGCATCTGCCCTTCCAAAGGGAGCATATGTCTATGGCTTAGGTATATTGTTGGGTATGGCATATAGGGTTTCCTGGGGTTTTCCTGCACTATTATATCACAGAGTTGGTTGGAGAAATAGGATAATAATCCACTAGATTTTGTGTGAATTTATCTATATTTATTGATAGATAAAATATTGCTCTATAGTGTCAAGTGCACGTACCAAGGCCTGGTAGTTTGGCAGTGCTGACCAAGTACCCAGCCGGTGACCAAGCAACATACTTGATACACCATTCCCGGCTTGGCACATCCCTTATTCCCATTCCTCATCCCCATTCCTTATCCACCTTATCCTACTCATCAATCCAATAATCCTACCTGTTCCACTCCTTGTCCCCCAACCTGTCTTACCTTGGGACATCTTATCCTTGTCTTATCTTCAGCTACGACCCCTTGTTTTATAATCAGTCACTCCCTATTGTCCTATCCTTCACCACATTCCTATTATTCTATTTTCATTGTCCCATCCCTGTTTACATTCCTTCATTCTAATTATACTTGTTGTAGACAATACCCACATGCCCTGCATACCTTATTGTTCCACATTCCTTATTCCACATGTCGTTTCTTAACCTATATAAAAGTCAGAGCCTCTTTCTGTGTAACAGGCGATGGTGCAAGGGCTCGTCAGGGTGGTTCTGGAAAGTGAGGGGGTAGTGCTGGCTTCCTTGGAACTCCAAGAACCAGCTTCGGAGGTACGCTGGTTAGGCAGGTAGAAGTCCATAGTTAGCTGTGGTGGGCCTCCGTGAATGCCTTGTTGGCTTCTTGGTCCCAGGCAACCCTTTATGCCACTTCATACCATTCTTTAGGATCGTCAAAGCTCGGTGTCCCACTTCCCAAGAGGGCAACCTTTGTCTGTATCCCCGGTTCGAGACCTCGGCAGAACTTGATTATGATCATTTTGTCATCATGGTACTCTGCAAGATCTATCAGCTCTGTGAACCGGTCAATGTATTCTTCTACAGAGTCTCTGCCTTGGTACCAGCCTGTCCCTTCTAATCACATGAGGGTGGAGAGTTGTTCATTCTTTGGGCAGAAATGTCGTACGAAGTCTGACTCAAAGGCTTTCCAGTCCGAGTAGTGAGGATGGCCGCACCACTCATTTTGGAGTATTTTGTTTGTGAAACGGACCGTTCTGTCAGACTTGAAGTAGGAGAGAGCCCAGTGTATCCAAGCCTGGCCATTAGGGAATTGATCTCCACAGATTACAAAGTATATGTTACAGGAGTTGAGGAAGGCTCTCCCCTTCTCTCTATCTCCGTTGAAGTTGGATGGAGGTGCAGGCCTGACTCTGGAGTTTCCTTGTGAGATGGTGCTCTGAGGGTCCAAAAATCATGTGCTCGGTGTTGGGTCATCCTTTAAATTTTCGGGGTTTAGCCCCTGATGCATGGGGTCATTTAGTTTGGTCATGATTGCTCTGAGGGCTTCGCTTATTGCAGCATTCACCGTTCAGTTTTCCACCAATTCTTACTCTAACCTCTGCAGTCATTCATCGGGGTCCATGCCAAAGGTGGGACTGGTGGGGTTATCTGTGGCTATGGCTGTAGAGGAGGGGGAGTCCGGTGTCAAGTACGTGCAGGAGTCAGTACTCTCCGAGTCATTTCCATTGAGTCCAAAACCTCCTATGACTGTACTGTAGTGTGGCTCCTGGTCCTTATTGGGAGAGACTTTCCTGCTGTAAGGGCAACCCTCTTACAGCCACAAGGGATATCTCAGAGGCAAACTAAGCAGGGGGATTCCAAAGGTTTATTATTACTATTTAAATACATATGGGGTTTCTCACCTAAGCAGGGGGATTCCAAAGAGGAAAGTCTATGGATCCTGCTGCCAGTGAACCCCTTTTATATCCTTTATGTAAGTGGTCTGTGCACTAGCTCACAAATCAATACATTAGAGTTTGTAGAGCCAACTTCCTGGTACTAAGTCTGAGGCATGGGCACTTATTTTGGGTTCTATTCACCATGCTTTTAAGGTCATTCCTGCTTTCTTGCTTGGTGGTCTTTTGGATTTGGGTGTTTTAGCCTTGGAGTTGGCCGGAGTTTGAAATAGGACTTCAGACCTAGATCAGGCTTCGGAGAGGGTTGTCCCCTGACACATCCTATATACCTCAAACATTGGTTTGATGAGGCAACCAGTTCCTTGTCATTGCATGGAGTGTTTCTCTTCAGGTGAGGAGCAACATGTGTTTTAAAACCAGGTAATTGAAATTCCTGCAGCTCTGCAGGGGAAGATATCTTACTCCAAACACCACCTAATTCTAATGTATCACTTATCTCTTATCGTCTCCTTGGACACCTAGATGAGTAGATGAGTCGAAAAGTGATATTGAAGCAACTTCTCAGGAAATGATGATGAGGAAGTAGCAGTACCTGCAAAGGTGGGATCCAAATTCCCATGCTGAAACTCAAGTCTGTGTACCAATGAGCTCAGAGTATTGCTTGATGACTTTTTGTGGGCTCGAGAAAAGTCTAGAGTACCTGTAGAAGTGTTCATCTCAAGTCACTTGAGTGTGGAAAAAAGTAGTAAATTACCTCCAAGGAGACAATATTTGATAAGAGATACATTGAAATTAGGCAGTGTTTGGAGTAAGATATCTTCCCCTGCAGAGCTGCTTGGGCTGTCAGAAAGCAAACCAAACATCATGTAGTTACTGCACAAGCCATGATGTCAATTGAAGTTATACTTAACTAAAATTTACCTCATGACATTAAGATTTGGGGTGAAAACTTACACTGAAAAGGATCAAAAATTTGGTGACTTTTAAAACTTGTTGGAAAAACTTTGGAACATGTTTTTTAGATGTATTTTGACATTCTGAATCTGAATCTAATATCAGTTTGTCCCAAAAAATTTGCGGTCACTCAAAACCAAATTGGTTGAGTTTGCTTGTCCTATACTATATACCAAAAATCTTTGCAGAGCTTCCTCGACCATAATACCATATGTACTTATGAAACTCCATCAATAGATCTGTTCTTTGAATTTTCAGGATCAGATGTGCTGTGATTTCCATGTTGAATTGACAGCACACCAAAGCCCAAATTTCACCAAATTCCATGTAGTCACACGGGTATCACACAACTATGTAAAATGTACACCAATACACCGAGCTTTAGCCCCACTTGAAACTTTTGTGGGGTTTCTCCAAGTTCTATTTTACCCTGTAATTCCAAGATGAGATTAGAGTAAGTTGGACAAAATCAATAACATAAGTATATGATTTACAAGACACTTCAAATGAAGGGCCACTGAAATGGCTTTCAAAACATTCTCTGTGTGCTGAATTGAGCCATTCTGGGAGATAGATGCCAAGGCTTGTGGGAATCCTAGAAGATTTTACACTGAAGTTTTAATATTTATAATAGTCAAAGCTGAACCTGGCCATCAACAGAGTAGGCCCACATTCTCTAGGAGTTCTGAAGGATCATTACAGAAATAATGGTTTCCTGACCAACTTGAAATGATAAATATTAAGACAATATAATTGCAGAAAGCCATCATGTGACCATTTAGGCTGTCACTTGCAACATAGTGGCAGATATCATGAGAGTTAGGCAGGAAATACTCAACAGAAGGAAGACATGTGTGAGATGTGGTAGGTAGATACATCCATTAGACTTGCCAGAGCTAAGAATACCACCTTTTCAGTTATAAGATTAGGAAATATAGCAGAAAAGCAGACAGCAATCATAATAAGAAAGAATATCTCTTTGGATTTGATAACCACTGTCATGATGTAATTTTCTCAATTGCCAGCATTGCAAGACTATAAGGGTGCAATTAAAAAAAATGATGACACTGGTTTAGTTGTAAACCTTCAGTAAACCTCTATGACCAAATCCCTAGTTATGCTACTGATGCATAGGCATGAGATCAACTATGATAATGTGACCTGATTCATATCCAAAGCACACTTTGGATGTGGATAGGGCATGTATTAGGAAATTGCGGAAATCAGGGGGAATCCAACAAGATTGCAGTGGTGAGTCAGCATGAATCCAGTCTTTACTGTGTGAGATGAAAATCTGCGGCTCCCCAGGGGAAAAGAGATGAAAGTGCCCAGGGAGGACATGAGTGACTCTGCTTCCATCTGGGAATTGGAAGGATTCGTGTTCCGGTAGTAGCCTTGAATCACCACTGGTAGTGTCCCATATACGGACTGAGCTGTCCGACGAGCCAGACACGACGTGCATGCCATCAGTTGAGAACGCAACGGAGTCCACCGGTAAAGGTAACTCCAATGTATGCTGTATCGCTCCGGTGGTCGTATTCCATATCCGGACTGATTGATCTAACGAGCCAGACACGAGACGCGATCCATCGCAAGAGAAGGCAACGGAGCGCACCCATCCTGAATGGCCAGTGAGCATATGCTCTACCTTCTCTTGAGATACATTCCAAATGCGGACAGAGCCGTGGACACAGCCCAACGCTACACGTCTCCCATCAGGGGAGAATGCTACAGTTCTCACCCAATCTGAATTTTCCTTCAGTTTGCGCTTCAACTTTCCAGTAGCTGTTTTCCAGAGAATGACTGAGTTGTCGTCTGATCCGGACACGATGTATTTCCCATCAGCCGAGAAAGCAACGGTGTTCACCCAACCCGAATGACCCTCGAGTACATGCTCTATTTCCCCAGTGGTGGCATTCCAGACTCGAACGGTGTGGTCTTCCGACCCAGACACGACTCGTGTGCCATCAGGGGAGAATGCAATTGAACGCACCCAGTCTGAATGTCCCTGGAGTGGCTGGTCTCTCTTTCCCCTGATCGCCTTCCATGTACGAGCCATCGTCACGCGCGAACCAGACAATGCGCTTGCACTGTCACGTGAAAGGGACCGCCGAACTACCGTCTCCAAGTCGCTCGTCACATCCCAAATCCGGACTGTGCTGTCCCCCGCCCCAGATGCCACGTATTTCCCGTCAGGCGAGAATGCCACGGACACCACATGACTCGTATGTCCCTTGAGCACACGCTCTGTCTCCCCCGAAGCTACGTGCCAAATACGGACTGACTGATCCCATGACCCAGACATGACACGTGTATCGTCGGGAGAGAATGCAACAGAGTCCACCCAAGTTGAACGTCCATCTAGTATGCGCTCTAATTTCCAGCTATCTGTATTCCAAATACGGACTGAGTTGTCAAGGGAACCAGACACTATACGCATCCCATCACGTGAGAAGGCAACCGAGCTCACCAAACTTGAATGTCCCTTGAGTATATGCTCTACTGTCCCAGTTGTGACATCCCAAATACAAACAGTGTCGTCTTGCATGCCTGAAACAACATGTTTTCCATCAGGTGAGAATGCAACACACTGCACTGGAGAATCAAGTTCTTGTATGCGCTTTGTCTCCCCTGTGGTGGCATCCCATACCTGAGCAGTGGAGTCATCAGAGCAAGAGACAACAATTTTTCCATCAGGTGAGAAAGCAGCCATGTCGACTGACTGTGACTGTCCTTGGAGGATATGCTGTACCTCCCCTGTTCTAGCATTCCAGATTCGAATCGAGCCGTCGGTCAAGCCAGAAATGATTTGTGACCCATCGGGTGAGAAGGCAACAGACCATACTGCATTTGTATGCCCCACCAATATGCGTTCAATCTCCCCTGTAGCAGCATTCCAGATGCGAACTGCAGAGTCGCCACACCCAGACACAACACATGTCCCGTCAGGCGAGAATCCAACGGAGCGTACATATGAAGGGTGTGTCATGACATGCTCGAATGGTCCCCACGACCCAGGGATGCCCACCACTACTCTAGGTAAGTTACCAAATAATGTCGGATAGTGATGTCTTATCAGTGCTCGTGTAGGGATCCATGCGAGGGCCGAGCCATACGTGTTCAGCCAGTGATGTGACATGGTCTCAAACGCCATCTGCAGGTAGCGACGAGCATCCTCGAGTAGCAACCGGTGGCAGGAATCAATCTTGGAATATGTCTGGGAAAATGATGAGCTAAACTCCTCTACCATCTTGATTACTAACCGAGTTGGCTTCTTTTGCCATGCTAAGAGACCTCAGCCCAGATCCAAGCTCTCCGAGTGTACTCAGGCACTCAAGCCAGTGCAATAAGTGTATATTGGCGAATGTCCCAAGTTCTCTGAGCATCGGTCGAATCTCTGTAGATGGGGATCCAAGAGCCTCAACAAGATGGGAGGCCCAGTACAAGCATGAGTATCTGAGAGTCTCAGGAATAACGCTAGCATCAGGGATTTCATGGGGTAGTCCGGCTATACCACGATCGGATAAATTGCAGATGTTACGCCGGAGAGACGTATTCAACCTCTGGAGACAATTGACGGCCAGTTTGTGGTGGGTATCTGAGGCATCAATGCTGTGTCTATAGCAACGTTTTGGATTGACGTGAACTCTCCAAACGAGGCGCGACAGATGGTGATGGGACTGGGGTCGGTGATATGAATCACGGATTGTAATGGCAACAAGGCAAATTGAATGTCGCGTGTTTCTAGATCCAGTAGCGATGCGATGTGGTCCATGGACAGTGGTGTTTGAAAGCAGATCACCGCAGCCAGTACATTGTGTCCGTTTGGGCTTCCGCTCCTGGCTGACTGGGGAAAGGCCAAGTCTACAATGTGTTGGTAGAGCCTGTCAATTGGCTCCGTATAGGGCGGCGAGGAGAGAGGAGAATCGAGTCGGGTCATCTCTGTCAACCGAGACCTGTTATCTTTATTTGTCGCGCCGATATAACGAATGGCTGTGGCAGCATAAATGAAAAGGTCCGCGCACAGATCGAGAAGAATTTCAAACTGATCGACAGGAGGCCACAAAGGCAAGCCCGCCGAGAATCTATCCATCGTGGCAATTTCATCCAACAAATTTTGGAGGTATGTGTGAATGTCATTTCGTACTGCATCATGTGTGGCTTCCTGTAGGAAGGTTTTGACTATGCCCACGGTATCCAGCGATCAAGAGGATGGGTCCTAAAAATCCTTTCAATCCAACTCTCAGGTCGGCTTGTAATGAACACTTTGAGCGGTATGTTGCTCATGCCATCAAGGATAGCCTTGATCAACATTTCTACTATCCCGGGTGCTGAGCATTTGTCTAAGGCATCTATAACGATAATGTAATAAACCCCATGTTCGTTTTCAGTAGCGGTCTTGACGGGATTGACGATGAGGGAGCGGAACTGCTCAGATAGATCATTGAGATCGGCGACGTCGGGTTTGTTCGCAAGGACGTCATGGATGACTGATCGGATCTTTGAGTTAGTTCAGGCAAGGATTGTAGCGATTGTAGGGATGATGCGACGTGCATCCGTCAATCCTGAACGAGAGCAGAAGAAGCTTCCCCCAAGCTTGTTTCGCCCATCTAGACGTCTGCAGAGGCTATGGGCGATAGTTGTTTTCCCTGTACCGAGCTGGCCGTTGAGCCAATAGACGTTTGGAGTTGCAGAATCATGCGCCCAGGCCTCTAGATCAGCCAATATCTGCACACGGGTGTCTTGCATGCATCCGCGCGGTAGGTCACCTTCGGCGCCGTACCGCGTGTCATAGGATGCGTGATCGACGGGTTTGAGTAACGCTAACAGATCCTGCGAGACATCTGCACTGTCATGAGTATGGAAGCAATGTCATCAAGCGGTGCTGTACTTACTGGTGGTATTATGGTGGACGGTACTCTGGAAGACCACATCACCCTGCGTTTCTGCAACAGAACTATGATTAGTGGTTGGCACTTGGATTTATCGTGAAGAATCTCACTGATGGTGTTCCCAGTAGCGGTAAATTCGATTCTAGGCGAGGACATCTATTATCGGTTCAAATGTAAAAGTTCCTGCTTCGGACTGAGGTCGACTACGTGAGGTATGCCGAACGACAAAGAGTGTGTCACGTGGCAAGTACAGCGTGCGATGCTAGCGCCAGAACCTTATTGTCAAGCACCAATACTCCTTTTGCTTTCCAGGGCAAACCAATTATTCTAGGTAGTCTAAAAAGTTATTTCTGTGTGTCTTGAATGCACATATAACTTTTTAAACAAATATTCGCGCTGGGCTGCGATCATAACTCGGGGACACAGTCGTCATAAAGTATTTATACCAGACTCGTCCCGCAAGTGGGATAGAATGTCAGTAGAAACGGTTTCACTGATATAGATGGTCATAATATACATCCTTGACATGGAGATGCACTTGGGCAGGAAGGCGCTCATTCAATGGTGGGCAACGCCGGAAACCTTTATTGATATAGCACAGATGGGAGTGCAGCTAGGAAGGATAACTGGAAAGGCTGAGCTGGGGATAGTAGTCACGGCCAACCTGATCACATGTCATCATGTGGCTGGATGGGGCACACACACTTCCATGGGGATATCTGCCAAAATGATTTTGAGCGGTCACTAAAGTGAGAAACATGCACTTTGATACTCAAGACTCATCAAGTTCTGACTGACTGCTTGGGAAGCACTGAGGAAATGATGGTTTTCATTCAACGAGATAAATTAATCAGCTGACACTCTTATTTTGTTCAATAAATTCTTGAGTTAAAGACTGTACACTCTCCAATCAGACAGTATTGAGTCTGAGAAATAATTGATCTGCTGACTTCAAAAGATTACAATCTCATTGCTCCCACCAAGTGCAGCTATGGGTGTTGGAAATAGAGGCGTGAAAGTCTGTATTTCATGACACGTCACGTCACTACAAGAAAATTTTGTGCGGTGTCTAACTACTTCCAGCGTTTAACGACGTCGGCCTCAACACCTCAACAAAATATTTCAACAATGGGCTCACCACAGAATGGCATCCTTCCACATGGTCAATCTTGTCATTGACATTGTGGCTCAGTTCTCATGCTCCGCTCAGACACAGCACCGTGGCCTGTCGGTTTGGGTCGCCCATTGTTATGTGCTCTGCTCTCGTCCGTCCGGACATGTTTGAGAATTATGGACAAGGTCTGTACCCAGCTGAGGGCTTCCCAGAAGTGCTTGAGACTGAGCTGTTTGCATTAAATTCCCCCAAAACAATTATCGCCAATATTTCGCCTCCCCATACCCCACGCAAACAAGGACATGCTTCACGTATCATAGGGACTCTCAGCACGTGCCATTACCACAACAAGAACACAGATTGTGTCCCAAATAAACCACACCCTCTCACCTCCTTTCCCTGCCCAAATGTTACATATTCGTGATCTTGCTCCGTCGGACTGGCAACCTGGTTGCGATCAGGGTTAAATGGTTAATAATGTGGCATTGGAATGAAGTCATCGGATGTCGTCGGTCTGCTGCCATTGCCGTTCTTGGGGAAATCATGATCGGCAGGATCGAGACTAAGATAAATAATATGAATACTGCGTGACATTCCAGGGTGGTGAACTGGGCGATCAGGTCAGAGTTTATGTTTTATGTCTGTTGTGCAGTTTGTTGACCCAATAAAAAAAATTGGTCTAGTGAAACGAGGGTGTACTGTTCCCAGTCGGGGGGAGCTCTCAATGATTTTTTTTTTTTTTCCATTTTCATGTTCTCAATTTCAAATTTCAGGTATCAAAGGAATCACAGCATGTGGAAGGTACGTAGTGGAAAACCAGAAATCAACGTCTATCACACGTTTACACCTGGATGTTACAGAATAACTCATGATTCAAATTCTTTCATTAAATTTTGTATAGCTTACACATATAGTGCTAGAACAATTAATATCGCAGCGTAATTTAAACATATTAGTCATGTCATTCTGAGCCTTCCATGATTGGCATGGCTGTGCATGACCGAAGACGGCGTAGTATAGTGTTGTCTTTGGGTTAATATTTTTTGTGGGATAATTAGTATTTTTTCTGTATCTACCGAATAAAGCACTCTTTCAAAAAATGAACGATTTTACTCTAGTGATATGTCAAAATTACAAACGGAAAACTGCCAGATTCATTATTAAATACTCACAAATATCAGACATGATGTAGGGTTTCGAACCTTGGGGCGAAGAATCTTAGATTAACTTTCCAAGAACCTCAGGATGGCAAACTGAACTGGCTCATAAAATTCATCCACCCAAATTAAGTCATGGTTTGCTTTGTCGACGAAATGGAATTCGTCTGCTGGAAGTCGCTCATTGAGTCACTCTCCGACCCTGATATCACCGTGGCGTTATTGTTGCCCTCTAAGTTCAACAAATGATTAGATTAAATATTTTGGGAAAGATTGCCAGAGGAACCCATATGAATGATAGAACACTTCAAGCGAGGCGTCTCTATAATGGTTATAAAAGCATTCGACAATCCTTGAAGGTAGAGGGCATCAAGGAATTTAGACTGAAATATTTTAAACTAGTCCCACTAGGCAAATAAATGTTGGTTTTGCTGTCACTAAGCGGTTGTACCTTTTCTAGGAGCCCTACATGATCGGCTATGGCAATTCCAATTTCCTCATCGGCCCAAACTGTCAAATACCATCAAGACACGAGAATGAAAAAAGCAATACCATAACTGTCTCCAGTTTTTTTACAATCATCTTGCCTTGACGTTTAACATCTCGTGTCGTTCAGGAAATTGGCCTTTCTATGCCTAATCCTTCAAGCATGACGGACCAGGTTTTCCAAATTAGTGACTACAAAGAAATATGATTGACTATTGGGAACAGTTTAGAAAATTCCAGACTGAATGTCTTCCAGGCTTTAACATCTTCTAAGGTAGCGGACAAACAGTTTCCGCTAAGGTCACGTGACTCAAGTGTCACGCTTGCCATTTTGCACAAGGATCTGGCAGCATTGACAAAAAAATTATTCTGAGACCACAGATCAATGGCATGGAACTATATGTACATATTGGTGGTTTTAATTTTTGAAAAAAATCACATTTGCAAGTGTAGTATATCCAAACTTTCAAACATCTTCTCAAAATTCATAAACACATTTTTTAAGCAGTCTGACACTGTCAAAAAAATTTGGGTCACAAAATTTTTGCGCTGATGTAATCACCTATATAAGGAAATATTCCATATATAGAAAGACATTCCCACAGGTAAGGTAGAGGTAGGATATTATTGTTGCAGCCGGCCATTTCCGCTAAGGTCACGTGATTCAACTGTCACATCCACCATTTTGCATGAGGATCTGGCATCATGCCAGATACTATTTTAGCTAAGTCAGACAAGGCTGATGTTATATATAATGTATCACAATTATTGTTTCCAAAAAAAATCACCATCCTCTGTAGCAGAATACAATTTTTTTTCAATGACAAAAATTTTTGCGCTTGTGACCGTGACTGTCACACCACGTGACCTTAGCGGAAACCGTTTGTCCGCTACCTTATCAAGGATTATTCAATTCGTGACATGGACAACACTATCTCATCGTTGAAACCCCTCATTTGAAGTGTCTTATCATTCATGTGGGCTTCTTGTATATGTTTTTAGACATCAGCTGACCGATGTACTCGGAACCAATGACACTACTGTGCCCATCAGGTTTGGAGAGAAGATCAAAACCCTACTCCCTGCCACTGAGTTCCTTCCTGTCGAGGGTGCAGATCATGTCATGATTTTCACGGAAAAATATTATGAGGAAGTTCGAGTCATCCTTCCTTTAAAAACCCCTCCATTCATCACCCCCCGTCGCATCCTTCATTTTCTCCAACTCCCTCAATCTCAAATCCTCCATCCACTCCGCCCTCTCTCCCCTCTGATCCGTCGTCCATCTGCCCAGTCCCCACCATCCATCACCATAACTCCCCCTACTAATATCCCAACACACCACCTCCGACATTCCCCTCAGTCCATCCGTCACCATCCCTCCCCTTCAACACTACAACCGGACCTGCCAAATACCTCGGCATCTTCGACTTGTTCCTTCCTTTATTTCTTTTCCTTTATTTTCTCCATTCCTTCCATTCAAAAAAAAAAAAAAATTCCATAAAAAATCCAACAAAAAAATCCTCATATACATTTCTAAACATCCTGACTATCTTCACCACCATCCTCCCTCTGTTTTCCTCTCCCTTCATCCTCCCTCTCCCTGTCCCCTTCATCATCACCCACCAACCTAACCTTGCCTCTGACCGGATCTCCTGAACCTCCCGACATCCCGCGCTGATCCTCACTCAAGGACACAATCGCACGACCAACCATCCGAAGCCCTTCCACCATATGGATAAGGGCTTGACCCATCCGTCTCTGCTCCTGTAACAGATCCTCCCAGACCTCGACGAGAGGCCGAGATCCTGATCCCTCGAGTGGAGGGACTTCCACAGTCACCAATCGCCCACTGGGCCTTAGGGCCACTTCATGATCGTTAGACGGTGCAGAATCATCCCGCCTTGGCCTCTTCGTTACCGGTTCCTCCACTCTTTCAGTCCCACTTCCGTCTTCCCAACCACTATTCCCCTCATCATCGCCCGGAAAACTCTCGGCCTGGGAAACCTGTGGTACAGCCAAGCTACACCCGAAGTTGCACCATTTACATTCCCGGCACGCAGAACCCGGCCCCGAAACGCAGCACTCGCAATCCCGCCTCTTACACTCCTCACATGAAGGGCGTGGAATCATAGACAGCTCTTTATTGGCCGCTTGCTGAAAAGAAAAATCAATAAAATGAAAATATGGAGAAAATCTTTGGCACATACCTCGGCCACTCTAGGCTGCTTAATTACTCCTCTACCCATCGTTTCCATGCCCCCATCCCCACAGGTTGGAGTAGCCTCCAGGATCCCCAATACTTCCGTGGCCTCTACGTCCTGGATCATGGGTGCTCCAAGATCCTCAAGAATGTTACCCTCCACGTGTTCTTCAGACACCCGTGTATCCATCTGCCTGACCATTTCGGCCTGTCCGGCCTCGAGCTCTCGGTCCACCCGCTGTTCGACGGTTGCCTGAATTTCAGCATCTACCCGCTGTTCTCCAGGACCCACTATTTCTCCTTCTGTTACCTCCCTCACAGTAGCCGGCACTGAAGCACCATTGGCCCGACCCGTCTCCTCCAACTCACATACATCTGACGCGTGTTCCATTTTTGGTGATTCTGATACGCTGCTGTTATGCATTCCGGAGATGATGGAAAGAAGCAAAGGGCGCCAAATCCGAACCTCGCATGATGTCACGTTTAGGCGTTCTGAACCATATATTCAATCTCCGACTACCGGCTTCATGGGTTCAGCTGCTAAGGGGGGGATACTGTCAAGTACATGTACCGAGGATCTGATAGCTCAGCGGTACCGACTAAAATACTCCATTAGTGACCAAGTACGAACCATTCCATGAGTTGTCCTCGGCCAGACGCACATATCGGTCACACCCCTCATTCCTACGCCTACTCCTCACTCCTTGGTCCGCCTCATCTTGGGACTTCCTGTCCTTGTGTTATCTTCGGTTATGACCTTGTTTTACAATCGAACATTTTCTATTGTATTAGGGCACGTCCTATTATTCTGTCCTTTATTGTTTTATTCCCACCCTACATTTCTTATTCTAATTTTACTCGTTGTGGACAATAACCACATGTTATGCATATCTTGTTGTCCCACATTCCTGATTCCACATGTCGCTTCTTAACCTATATAAGTAGGACATGTATGTACATACTTCCTCATTCTGGGTATCGACTAGGCTTAGGCCCTTCTACCTTCTTCTCTTCTGTTAAAAGTCCTCGACTCGGGCCGGCATCTTCAGCATCCCCCTGAGTATCTGTCTGTTACAAATACAGTGGCACGCACAGCAAGTAGGGCGCAACGCACGAGTACGTTGAAGTCAACACCACTACTCTTGGCCTGCAGGACTTGGCCATAGTCCGCCCGACCTTTCGACAACACCCCTCGGCAGTACCGAAGTCCGTCAGTATCCGACGCTTGACAATGTCGCTTCTTAACCTATATAAGTAGGACATGGATGTACATACTTCTTCATTCTGGGTATCAACTAGGCTTAGGCCCTTCTACCTTCTTCTCTTCTCTTCTGTTAAGTCCTTGACTTGGGCCGGCATCCTCAGCATCCCCCCGAGTACCTGTCTGTTGCAAATACAGTGGCACACACGGCAAGTAGGGGGCAACACATGAGTATGTTGAAGCCAATTCCACTACTCTTGGCCTGCAGGACTTGGCCATAGTCCACCCGACCCTTCAGCAACAACCCTTGGTAGTACCGAAGTCCGTCAGTATCTGATGCTTGACAATTCCAAAGCCAAGGTTCTGCTCCTTTGATAGACAATGCACAGGATCATCCTGTACCTCACTCCCTTGTTCTTCATTTTATATTGCCCCTTGTACTCTCTTTCCCCCCTCGTCTTTACTTAGAAAAGATAGTGCAAAGACTAGATACATGTATATAAGTCACCAGTCGACTGGACTATTCACCAGTATGAATATCAACTTAATTCTGCATCGTAGTTTCTGATTCAGTTCCGGTAAACTTTCTGACTTTCCAAAATTAGAGACAGACAATCGAGGAGGGCACAACACATAAGTTGAATCCAAGTCCCTGCAACCTCAAACCACTCGTATCTCTCTATACCATGAACAGTCCCCATTCCCCCTGTGCTTCCCATCTCCCTGTCCCCTTTCCAATTCTGGCCCTGAATCCACGACCCTTAGCCTCTCCGTTCCTGAGGTGCAAACCCCCTTCGGAAATCATTCGGAACCCTCTGGAAACCCTTCCGGAAGCCTCTAGCTAAGCGCCAATACGTGGATTTAACAGTATATTTGTACTCACACTCCTGATCGTCATGAAGCATGAGACCTATCATGCGTTTGCAAGCCATGCAGACAATCACCCAGGCATCTGCCTACCGTGCATCCGTCCCCCAAGAACTGTCTGCCCCTGGACCAAGTTTCCAGATGCCTCAGACCCCAGCACACCCCCCAGAGCCTTCATCCAACTCTGGATTCTCGGATGCAGATCAACACCTGCATTCAAATTTGACCAACCTGTTCCTTGTGAACTACCCCCTGGTGACTCAATAATCGTCGCCCTCGGAGATGCAATCCAGTTCAGGACCATCCACAGCAGTGCCGTCAGACTCATTGGCACCTCCCCCATTCGCATCTCCCCCCTACGTACCACCACCCTTCGCACCTCCACCCATGGCACCACCGCCCGTAGCACCACCATTTGTTGCACCACCTATCGTACCTCCATTTGCTGCACCACCCCCCCATTTCCCAACCCCATGTCACACCACCCGCCACAGCACTGCCGCCTCCTGCACACCCAGGAGGGGCCCCCACCATAGGACCCAACGTTGTGTCTGATCTCACTCAGGCCCTCATTATGCTGGCAAGCAACTTAGCCAGCCCCAGAAGATCAGCCCCCCATGCCGCCAAGGTCTGGGATCTGGATATCTTTGATGGATCCAATTCGAGGAAACTACAAGCCTTCTTAGTGCAATGTAGTCTGAACTTCCATGACCACCCTGATGCTTTTGACACCGACAGCACCAAGGTAACCTACATACTGTTGTACCTGACTGGTACTGCCCTGGACTGGTTTGAACCAGCCCTCTCCGCCCCCAACGAGCCAGACTGGCTCCATGACTATGAGGAGTTCATGAATAACTTCAGCCCCCATGACCCAGAGGGAGAGGCCAAAGCAGACCTCGAGAACCTCTGCATGCACGACAACCAGTGCATCATGAAATATGTAGTCGAATTCAATCAACTAGCCACCCACGTCCACTGGGGTGAGGCTGCACTTTGTCGCCAGTTCTACAACGGACTCCCCGGCAGGATCAAGGATGAGATCTCCAGAGTAGGAAAGCCCCATTCCCTGCTCCAACTCCATCTCCTGTCCCAATCCATCGACACCCACTACTGGGAGCAATGATTGGAAATTGCCAGAGAGCCCCCCTCCACCCGGAACTTTGACCGCCCCTATGACAGAGGGAGGACCCCCATGACCACATATTTGGCCCCTAACACAGGCAATAAGATGGCCAATACAGGCCAACCCATGACCCCATCCAGTGGCAGCAGGACTACCACAGATCTTTCATCCAAAATCGGAAAAGACGGAAAACTTACACCGCAAGAACAGCAATGCCACATCAAACAAAACCTCTGCCTCCTCTGTGGCAGGTCGGGCCACTCAGCCAAGGAATGCCCAAGATCTGCCACCATGGTCACCAAAGGATGTGCAGCCTCCGTGATGGAAGAAGTTGAAGAAGAGGCTGAGATATCGGATGCTTCAGAAACTGAGGAATAAGAAGCCAGGCTCCTGACTCCAGCACCAGTTGTTTGCGTTGAACACCAACTGTGCTAAAGGAAGTAAAACAAAACAACACATCCAACCTTTTCTGGAATATGACCCCCCATGACCAATTTTCGAAAAGATTTCGACCCATTTCTGCAGAAACACTCCGACCCTCCAACTCCGACCCTCCAAATCTGACCCTCCAAATCCGACCCTCCAAACCCCATCAGAATCATAGTTGCAAGGACCATATGCTCACCCACTACGATCCATTGATTGACAGGGCATTGAGTACTACTCGTTTAGATTTATCCTAACTGATTCTTGGCACCATGGAGCCAGTAGTTTCCACTCAGTGCTTAATCCAACCCTCCAAAAAACCCCACTCAGGAAGAACCCTGAACACTGCGGAATCCCGTACCGTCCCTTAGACAAAATGGTACCATGTGTAGATTCTCTTAAACTAGAACCCTTCTTGCTAGAATGTTAATAATGAACTGAATATTAACACAATTCAACCAAGACTCAAATTGCAGGACATCCCCAGATCCTGACGACATCACTGCCGTCCAGGCGACTATCTGGTGAAAATGAACAAAAATGAACACCATGACCATCATGACCTCCACTATACCACCACGACTGCCATGACCAGCATGACCACCACAACCCCGACCACGGAATTTAGACAGGACACCTACCCTAAGGGAGAAGGGAACACCTAGAAACAACCTACACCAATAGGATTCCAAAACACTTCCCCGAACCACCCCAACGCCATTCATGATCACACTAACCCAATTATACAAACAATCTATTCACTATTAACATGGAATGCCTGGGATTCTGATTGGAACCAACCCAACCAGAATGCAGACAGTTCTAACCCGAACCAGCCCCGGAGGCTCACCCTCCTAACTGCCCCACTCCCCTAAACCTCACCCAATGGACCCCCCACACCGAGTGTCCACCTCCCATGACTGAGTCACTCAACAGACTCACTTGAAATTCCCCAGCCCCCGAAGAGCAAACACTGCCCGAGAGCGGGTCATTGGAACCACCCTCCACCTGATTAATCAGGGACCACAATGCGTCAAAAAGATTCCAAGCCAGTGGGACCTCCCCTGAACGCTGTTCCGACAACTTAACAATATGCAGAAGACAGCTATCGAGTGCCACCAGGAGACCCTGGAAATAACTCAATTTTGTCTGGAACCCATCTAGATGGGCCAAAAACATAGAAATCTGATCGAAAGCATCTGGACCATCTGCCTCAGCCACTAGACCACTGGGAATGATGCCCTGCCCAGAATGGCCGCTAGGGTGATTTCTGGACAATAAGGGATCTAGGAACCACCCCTGCACTATGGAAAGGTCAAGGGAGGGAGAAAATCAAAAACAAGCCAACAGGCCAAGGGAATCATGAATCACGATGGCACGAGCCCACAGCACCACCACATCAGCATCAATAGCCCACAGGCATTGCAGTTCGTCTTCAAGACTCCCTTGGGACTCCACCAACGATGCCCCAGAGAAGAAAAAATGGGAAAGAATTCCAAGACTTCCCGAGGGTTGAGGATCTGTGTTCTCCATTGAGGAAAGGCCCCTGCCAGTTCTGAAAACACCCACTTTTATAAGCTACGAACCATCAGTGCTTATCAATCAAAGCATCTCAGGAAATAGTCAAGGAGCTCCCACAGTAATGTCTGTCTTAATTACTGCTCCAACTAAGCTTAGGACCTCGAGGGCTCAGTCCTAGTGGAGGGATACTGTTATGGCTCATGTCGCCAATAAACCCATATTAAACCCCACAACCACCCGCACCGTTTCTGAGACCTTTCCAATCGCTCAAAGCCTGATTAACCGCTTTCTGGATTCCGATGCATCATTCTGAGGTTCCGTGTTTCTGTTTTGGAACCGTAAATGAGGTAACCCGAGAACCGTGACAAAACTTTGGTGTGAAGAAAGTCTAATCAAGTTCTCCAACAAGACGAGGGCAAGTGGAAGCCTGTCCGGGTTGATGTCCAAAAAGAATTGTTTAGAGGGGGCCTTGGCAGGTGCCTTTTCAATTACGTGTAGGAATAATAGTTTGTGTACGTGAACTATTATTCTACCCTTGCCTAGGATTATTTCCATGGATGTTCTATAAATCTGATTTAGTTCTTTTACTATGTTTTTGCGTACCTTTTATGTTTTAACCGAGAACCCTTTGTTAAGCACTGACCTTCAGATCAACGTACTCAAGAGAGGGAGACACTGACCTTCGGATCAACGTGTCTATGAGAAGGTGGCACTGGCCTTCGGACCAACGTACCAGAGTGGCACTGACCTTCGGATCAACGTACCCAAGAGTGCTTGATGCACAAGATAATCCAATAGACTATGGGTGAAAGTAAGATAGATTGTTAAGTTACTTTATGCTACAGAACTAGCCTCTATATATACTAATTCTAAGCTGATTATATAACTCCCCGATAAGGCAAGACCTTCCTGAAATTAGTGGAAGGGTGTGGAAAGGAATGGAAGGTCCTGGAAGCCTGTGGCAGTTACGAGTCACCCTGTAGTCACAAATGAGTCACCCTATAGTCATTAATGAGTCATGTTCCCACGGCTAGTAGTCTCATGACTGGTCAAGTCATGAAATATTAATAGTAAGTAAGCCAAGCTTCTGGGCTGACCTATAGTGTAATAGCTATTACCTGAGCCCAGGAATTTGTTGTACAATTAATCTTGAGAGCTTGAGCCAGTGATTTGGCACCATTTTTCGTGTATAAGTGTTTGGCGCCTGGCTGTGGGTCCTTGTGGGTCCAAATAGAAATAAGCGAAATATATCAGTGTTTTTGAAGTATTTCTTTAGGCCTTGAAGAGCTTGATAGTATAAGAGTTAATTACTTTGAGTAATTCACTCTTAAATGGCCAGCCAAATTTATTATATTTTTTTTTGGTAGTCAATCAAGACTGATTTGTTGAGTTATTGTCTGAGTGAGAGAGGTTTGGATTCCTTTAAGCTGATCCCTGATCTGATGACCCTTCCTATCTGTTAGAGAATCTCCCAATCCCCAACAGTTTCCGAACCTCCAAAGATTCCAAAGCCAAGGTTCCGCTCCTTTGATAGTGTCAAGCGTCGGATACTGACGGACTTTGGTACTGCCGAGGGGTGTTGGTGAAAGGTCGGGTGGACTATGGCCAAGTCCTGCAGGCCAAGAGTAGTGGCGTTGGCTTCAACGTACTCGTGCGTTGCACCCTACTTGCCGTGCATGCCACTGTATTTGCCACAGACAGATACTCGGGAGGATGCTGAGGATGCTGTCAGGGGACGACCCTTTTTAGACTCCGATCCAACTCCGAGGTCCCATTTCAAACTCCGATCTGCTCCGAGGCCTGATACAGGTCTGAAGTCCTACTTCAAACTCCGACCAACTCCAAGGCTAAGAGGCCCAGAAACCACCAAGTGGAGACAGAAAGGTCTTAACACATGATGACTAGAACTCGGAGAAAATACCTGAGCCTCGGACTTAGTACCAAGAGATTGGCTCTACAAACTCCGATGTATTGATTTGTAAGCTAGTGCACAGACCACCCATATAAAGAGTATAAAAGGGGCTCACCAGCAGCGGGATCCTTAGACTTTCCTCTTTGGATTCCCCCTGCTTAGGTGAGGACTCCACATGTATTTAAGTAGGCGACAGCCCCTTCCACCGCAGCCAATTCTCGTCGACAAAGAGGAATGCTTCAAAGTCGAACAAGTACTTGACAGCCAGATGAGAGCGAATCGACTACAATTCCTTATCAAATGGAAAGGTTATGGCTACGAAGAGAATTCATGGGAGAACAAGAGAACAAAAGCAACGTCTGGGCCCCCGACCTTATCGCCGACTTCTACCATCTGCACCCAGGTGCCCCACACCGAATCCACACCTTGGACACATCCGCCTTTAGATCCCGCACACCAGTCCTGCCCGTGGGGATCAATGGGTCAGGGACACTGCATTCTAGAGGGGGGGTGATGTCAGGGGAACCCCCGATCATGAGTCCCAACCAGCGTCGACCCACCCATACTCCACACCCACCGACCGAGGTCCGTTCAACCCACTCACAGCAGTACCGAGCGTACCATGCACCAAACCATCATTTCTGTTGGCGAGTATCCTTCAGAAGGGTCGACTATAACCCTTGGCTCCCCTTTCGTCATTCGTTCTCAGTGTTGAGGCCCTGGTGGAACTTCCTGGTTGGTAAGGAGGGGATGTCCGGTAGAGCGTGGAGCGCCATAGCGATGGTGCTTATATACAGTAGTCAGTGGGTGAAGGGGTCCCTAGAGTTTTCTCTTTGGATCCCCCTTCACCAGTGTGCCACCCCAAGGGTAGTGTCATGATTTATCCACTCTTTTCTCTATTACTTGTCTATTACTTGTTATTGGACTCTGCTACTCCGCCAGACTATATGTATAGTTCTTAGGTAATTAGTTAAAGCTCAGTCTTGAGCTGGTCAATACACCGACAAGTATCATTGCTCATTTCCTTCTTCTGCTCTCCAGTATTGAAGCTCTTGTTGTTGCTGACATTAGCTCAAGACTATTAAATCCCTACAACACCCTATCATGGATGTTGATCTCCTACAACAAATTCTCGCAGGCCTGCAGCAAAACAATGCAGACCTGACCGCAATTGTGAACAACCAGACACACCACCTTAACCAACACCTAGCATCACTACAAACCCAAACACCCCA
>QLPI01006979.1:0-15990 GCA_003314275.1 Chroogomphus rutilus | reverse complement strand
TTCTGAATTATCTTCAGAGGCACTCAAAATAGGTCTGACAGTAACCTGAGCTAGGAATGTGACAGTAATGGGAGGAGCTTAGCTAACAATCATGCATCACGTGATTAATTACCTTTTGATTAATTACGCGGCCCTCCGGTCGCCTTTGCAAGGGGGGTGGCCTAGCGGCCACCTTTGCAAGGTAGAGGTAGTCTTTGTTGGAATTGTGCGACCATGACGCTTCATTACATTAGTCATCAGGATTATTAATCATCTAGCTAGTTATTTTCATTTCTAGTACTGAGAACTGGCTCTGTTCAACATGCCTCTATCTATTACCATCCCTTTGGGCAGAAGGCACAGCAAGGTGGCTAGTGATTGGCACAGGTAACCCCTGGCTTAACAATGGGTAATGGGTTTTCATGGGTACAGGTATGGGTACCTGCAGGTTTAACAGGTATTGTTTTTACCCACCACCAAACAATGGGTATAAATTTAAAATCAATATATTTCTATATATATTTCTATATTTAAAAAATCAGAATTTATTTGGCTGCTGATATAATCAAAGTTTGGCGTTAACCTGGATTATATCATCTTGGTGTCAACTATGTATGCATGCATGCACATACATATGACATGCACCCCAGGACTCACTCAAGATGCACACCAATATGCTGCTACATTGCACACCATGGCAGTGCACACCCATACACCGCTGTAGTGTGTAACGTGGCAGCACACACAGGTATGCTGCTGTGTTACATGTTGGAATAATTCAACCGGCATCTGTACATTGGTTGCCATGTCACATTAGTCACACATCATTTGTAAATCCTCATCTGTTTGCAACAAGCCATTACCTCTGCTCAAGCCAAACAGTTGCTCTTTTCTATGGTCCTTGCTCAGCACTACTGAAATTCAACACAAACAAATCATGGGTTGCTCTCATTAACCACCGCAGGTGCTGATAGGAACTGTATAACCTCAAAAGCCCAAACCCAGTGTTATGGCCCATGCAGCCAAATAAACCCACATGGAACACCACAACCACCCGCACTGTTTCCGAAACCTTTCCGATCGACCCAAGCCTGAATAACCGATTTCCGGATGTCCGACACATTCCGAGGTCCTGCGATCCCAAACCTCCGAAGACTCCGAAGTCAAGGTTCCGTTACCTTGATAACCGACACGCAGGACCATCGCGTACCTCACTCCCTTGTTCTCTCCTTTATACTGACCCCTTGTACTCTCCTTCTCCTTGTTTTATGACCGGCAAAGATAGTACAAGGATAGTCACATGTATATAGTCTGCCAGTCGACTGGACTGTCCGCTAGTACAAATATCGACTTAATCTGCGTCACAGTTCCCGATTAATTTCCGGTACACTCTCCGACTTTCCGAAATTAGGGACAGACGATTGAGGAGGGCGCAACACATAAGTTGAAGCCAAGTCCCTACGACCTTGAACCACTTAGACCACCCTAGACCACGAACCGTACCAAGACCCCCGGTGTTCCCGACTTCCGACTACTCCGATTCCGACCAGTCCCCCCCCTCCTTCGGAATACGACCTTTCCCTCGGAACCTTCTTGGAACCCCCCGAAACCCCTCCGGAAGTCCCCAGCTCAGCGCCGACACACGGACTTAACACCCAGTCAAAGCCGTGCCTACCGAAAGCATGCACAATCAGGCCTAATAAAAGCCTGTGACGTTCGACCGAAGCCACACCTACTGAAAGCATGCACACTCAGACCTAACGAAAGCCCGTGATGTTCGACCAAAAGCCGCACCTACCAAAAGTGCGCCAGGTCTACCAAAAGCCTGTTGTAACCAAACTGAGAAGCCGTACCTAATGAAAGTATGCTGGGCCTACCAAAAGCCTGTTTTTTCCCCACATTTGCTGAGAGGATTTCCATTCTACTCTACCTATGGAATCCTGGATACATGTCTGTAATGGAACTTATACATGGATTTACCCCCCTGTGCCATGAATCAGCATAGGATCTGGAGATCTGAGATAGAAGTTGAGGAGTTTGGACTTCAGGAGGTGTATGGAGAGTTGATGCTGCTCAAGGAGGTATGTTGGAATAATTTGACCGACATCTGTACATTGGTTGCCATGTCACATTAGTCACACATCATTTGTAAATCCTCATCTGTTTGCAACAAGCCATTACCTCTACTCAAGCCAAACAGTTGCTCTTTTCTACGGTCCTTGCTCAGTACCACCAAAATTCAACATTACATACCATAGTAGCGCACACCATCGCAGTGTGTACCTGCATCCAGAAAAGCTCGAGAATTATGGTAAATACAAAGCAAAGATAGAGCTCAGTGTCCTGGAATGACTAGCACACTGTAAGAATGGCAAATATATTGTAATTTCTGGGTAAGTGGCATTCAGTGTATTTCATCAAGTTCCATCTGATCTATACTCAGAATTACCCTAATCCCACTTGGAGAGGGCAAGTTGACTACAACTATTGGTTTGGCCCAGGCCCTTAGTACCCATCTAGGTTAACTGGCATTTGCATATGTGAGACAGCCCAGTCAGGGCCCTACTTCAGTATCAAGGATAGTGCTGTAGGAGGCGGTTATAGCCAGGTCATCCTAATGGACAAAGTGTATTCTCATACAATGCATTCTTCCATATGATCAACTCAATTTGAACATGTTTTAGTTCAACTTACATCTTATGGGTAATATCTATGCTTGTTACAATGCGAAGGAATGATGTAATCATAATTATATGTAAAATCTCCCAAAGATATTCAATGGCAAGGTTTGGGGTAGGGTAAGGCTTCAACTTATGTGTTGTGCCCACCTAAGTTAAGAATTAGATAGTAGAGAATCAAGGTTGATTATCTGACTGAAGACTGAACTACTGGAGTACAAGATCTTTATACTACTTTCAAATCTATCAAGAGTTGAATAGATTCCTATAATAGAATGAGAAAGCCGAGGATCGTGAAAAGCGAGAATGGAAATACTATGTCCCAAATAATGATCTCCTCTATGACATTGGGGAGTGACGTGTCACTCCGATTCCCAATGGAGTTACCCTAAGGAATGTAATAGTAGATTAGATATAAGAGACTGAGCGGAATTGTGAATAAATGAAAGTGGAGTAGAACATAAATGAAAGGATATTAAACGTAAATGAAGATGGAATAGAATAGCGAGCATATGGAGTGTGACATAAATGAGTGGAGTGAATTGACAGGAGCATGTGACGCCAAGATGGATACACAAGGTGCATATGGTCCATGGGCTGAGGGCATATGGTTGAATAAGCGAGCAACGGCATAGTTGGGCTGAGTGGGCTGAAATGAATAGTTAGGCATGCCGGCATACGGTTCCTGACAATGCTGTACTTCTGCAAACAACTTGCTTGGTAACTGTTAGGAACTATACACCTGCATGCCCGACTATCTATTTCAGCCCACTCAGCCTAACTCCGCCTTCACTCACCTATTCAACTATATGCCCTCAGCCCACGGACTATATGCACCTCGTGTATCTGTCTTGGCATCACATGCTCCTGTCAATTCACTCCACTCATTTATGTCAAACTCCATATGCTTGCAATTCCATTATCACTTCATTTATGTTTAATATCCTTTCATTTATGTTCTGCTCCACTTTCATTTATTCGTAATTCTGTTCTATCTCTTATATCCAATCTGCTACTACGTTCCTTGTAGGGTAACTCCACTGGGAATTGGAGTGACACGTCACTCCTCAATGTCATGGAGGAGATCAAGATTAGGACATAGTATTTCTGTTCTTTGTTAAGATCACGTATCTGGCGCTTAGCTGGTGCTTCTAGGATTATTTCCGATGATTCCAATAGGTCTCCAGAGGTTTCCGTTTCTGAGATGTTTAGAAATCGGAGGTAGGTTCGGATGGAAAGTGCGGAAGGATGGAAGCACCGGGGCTTTGGACTGTTCATGGTATTTAGGTAGATCGACTAGTCGTTTGAGTAGTTCGAGGTTGCAGGGACTGGCTTCAACTTATGTGTTGCGCCCTCCTCGATTGTCTGTCCCTAATTTCAGAAAGTCGGAAAGTTACCAGAACTGAATCGGAACTATAATGCAGAACTAAATCGATATTGGTACTGGCGAATAGTCCAGTCGACTAGTGTCTTATATACATGTATCTATCCTTGTACTATCTTGTGCCGAGTAAAGACAAGGGGACAGGAAAATACAAGGGGGGTAATGGGGGGCGAAAACAAGGGGCAAGGTATGCGTCGATCTTAAGTTTGTTTACATGTGGAACCTTGATTTCTGGAGTCACGGAAAGTGTCGGAATCGGAAGTCATGGTTTTCAGATTGGACCTCAGAAAGTCTGTTTCAGGGAGTGGTCAGAGTTGGTTCATAACATTCTTGCTTTTCACAATCCTTGGCTTTCTTATCTATTATAGGAATCTAGTCGACTCCTCATAGATTTAAAAGTAGTATAAAGATCTTGTACATTCAGTAGTTCAGTCCTCAGTTAGATAATCGACTTTGATTTTGACTAAGCCTTTCTTTCTGTCTCACTATTCCAAAATTAGGGACCAGTGCAATCTGGTGGGTGCAACACACAAGTTAAAGCCATACCCTATTCTGAACCTTGCCATTGTTCACCTTTGGGAGATATTATTTTAATTACAATTACATTATTCTTTCACATCGTAACAGTAACTTATGACTTTTTGTGTGCAAATTATGGACTGAAAAGGATTTGAAGCAGCAGCATTGGATGCTAGGATGTTCTACAAAGCTACACAAATGGACAAGGTATTATTTCCATCCTTTACTTAATCAACCCAGTACTCATAATTTTCCAGGCTTTGTGCACTCATCTTGTTCTACTCATCTGGAATTGTGTACTTGACATCAATGACCGGTTTTTGCAGAAAATCACTATCGGACAGAACTCAACAGAGAAGGGTCATGCTCGTGAGACAGGTTCTGTCAGTAACAACAAGAGCTTCAATACTTGAGAGCAGAAGAGGGAAATGAGCAATGATACTTGTCGGTAGTGATTGGCATGGTGTCAAGATTCGGTGACGCCGAGATATCGGTTAAGTCCTACAAACCATTTCGGAGTGGCTAGGCTTCAACGTGCTCGTGCGTTGCGCCCTGCTGTTCCGTGCGTGCCACTAGTTTGGATAGTGAGAGGAGCCTCGAGGGGATGCCGAGGGCGTCGGCTCGAGCGAAGGACTTTTTAGAAATAGGAAACGGACAAAAGGGGTGCGAATCAATCGATATTCTGAGTGAGGAACTATCTACATACATCCCGCTACTTATATAGTTAAGAAGCAAGATGTGGAACAGGGTGGCGTAAGGAATGGAGACAATAAGGTATGAGGTAACCACATGGAGGCATTGTCCACAGTGATCAGAAATAGAATAAGGAATGTAAGCGAAATTAGAATAATGGAGTATGGCTGAGAATAAGATAATGAAATGGTGGGCAAGAATAGAACAATAGAGGACGGCCCAAGATAAAACAATGGCAGTGGCCAGGACAATGAGTGGCCGTCATGTTGTTCGGGGAAACGGGTTAAGGAGTGGATAGGGGGTGAAGGAACAATGAAGAGGGATAGACGAGAGGAGTGGTCCATACGATGTACCGGGTGTACCGAGCCGAGGCCGTGCGGTAGTGCGAGATAATGTGGGTGAGGGCCGGTTGGTCGGTATTCCCGAGTGAGTCGGTGCTCGGTGTTACAGGCTTGACACATGGGTAACCCCTGGGTATATTATATCTACCCATACCTGTACCCACAAAAACCCATACCCATGTGTTACAGGTATGGGTTTGGGCTGGGTCAGAAATCCTGACCCTGACCCTTACCTGTACTACCCTGACCCTTACCTGCACTACCCGTACCTGCTACCTGCACAGGTTTCTAATACCCATGCCAATCACTACTTGTCGGTGTATTGACCAGCTCAAGACTGAGCTTTAACTAATTACCTAAGAACTATACATATAGTCTAGCAGAGTAGCCGAGTCTAATAGCAAGCAATAAAGAGAGGAGTGGAGAAATCATGACATTACCCCTCCTTTTAAGGTCAATGTCCTCATTGACCATTGCCTATTTACTGGGTTATCCAAAGTACCAGGTTGGAGGAGTTTGCATTTGTTTGGTGTAAGCACTTGTGTCATTCATTTGTTATCCCTCTCCACCTGTGGTCTCATCTGAAAGAGGTGGTGAGAAGAAGGTAACCGACCCCTGCACTCATCCTAGCCATCGTGCTGGTGTGTACGATTGGTGGGGCATCCTTTTTGTGAGAAGAAGGTAAGGCAGGTGTCGCAGATTGCTTAGTTAGTCTTTGCATTGTGCTGGCATGCGTGTCAAATTCCCAGGACCTTTCTGGAGCTCTCTGCTAGCCATTGGTCCTCTTCTTGTTGCGCCAGCATGCGCAACGATCAGGTCATTTCCTCATTGCACCAGCATGCGTGGCAACTTGGTTTATTTTTTATTTTTATTTTTACAGGTAGTTTCCCCATCACACCGGCATGCACGGTGACTCGGTTTTTATTGTGCCTGCATGCATTTGTGTCTCCTGATCCTGATCCGTACACCTGCCACACCCGCTGTCGCACATGCATGGTACCAACCTGCCTCATGCTCGCTGCTCGCTGCCACATGCACTCGCTTGTGCCTGCCACTGCATTCTTGTGGTGTCAGTCTGTTGTGCCACTGCTGGTACTGCCACACCCATCGCATGTACATGCTCACACCAGCTGCTGGCACCACAATGCTGGCACAAAAAAGTATCTTGGCCCCTTCAAGGTTCTTGCTTGAGTTGGTAGCCACTTTTACACTCTTCAGTTGCCTGGTAACATGTAGGCAGTGCATCCAGTCTTTTATGCATCCAGTCTTCCATGTCTCTATGCTCAAACCTGCAACTCTGTGAAAGACAACAAATTCCCACAGTGATGTGCTCTTCTAACTGGGCCAAAAGGCCACTATGCCAGGTTATTGTCAAGTACATGTACCAAGATCCCGGTAATTTGGCAGTGCCAACTGAGCAGTCATCCTATGTCCACGTACAAGTGTCCACACCACATGCATGTCACTTGGTATGCCAGTTTTGGCTCAGCACATCCACCACCCACATTCCTTGCCTATTATCCCTCATACAACCTATGCCACTCACCATCCATTAATCCTACCCTGTTCACTCCTTATCTCTTATTCCGCCTCACCTCAGGACTTCCTGTCCTTGTTTTATCCTCAGTCACAACCATTGTTTTATAGTTGGGCACTCCCTATTGTCTTATCCTGTCAAGCCCACAACACCGAGTACCGACTCACTCGGGAATACCGACCAACCGGCCCTCACCCACATTATCTCGCACCCCCGCGCGGCCTCAGCTTGGTACATCCGGTACATCGTATGGACCACTCCTCTCGTACACCCCCTTTTCATTGTTCCTTCACCCCTATCCACTCCTTAAACCGTTTCCCCCGAACAACATGACGGCCACTCATTGTCCTGGCCATTGCCATTGTTTTATCTTAGGCCGTCCTCTATTGTTCTATTCCCGCCCACCATTTCATTATCTTATTTTCAGCCATACTCTATTATTCTAATACCGCTTACATTCCTTATTCTATTTCTGATCACTGTGGACAATGCCTCCATGTGGTTGCCTCATACCTTATTGTCTCCATTCCTTACGCCACCCTGTTCCACATCTTGCTTCTTAACTATAAAAGTAGCGGGATGTATGTAGATAGTTCTTCACTCAGAATATCGATTGATTCGCACCCCTTTTGTCCACTCTCTATTTCTAAAGTCCTTCGCTCGAGCCGATGCCCTCGGCATCCTCTCAAGGCTCCTCTCACTATCCAAATTAGTGGCACGTACGGAACAGCAGGGCGCAACACAAGAGTACGTTGAAGCCTAGCCACCCCGTAACGGTTTGCAGGACTTAACCGATATCTCGGCGTGACCGAATCCTGACATATCCCTGGCCACATTTCTATTATTCTATCCTTTAATGTTCTATTCCCATTTGCATTCCTCCATTCTAATTTTACTCATTGTGAACAACACCATATGCTCTGCATACCTTATTGTCCCACATTCATTATTCCACATGTTACTTCTTAAACCTATATAAGTAGGGCATGCATGTATATATTTCCTCATTCTGGATATCAACTAGGCTTAGGCCCTTCTACCTTCTCCTCCACTGTTAAGTCCTCTACTCAGGCCAGCATCATTGGCATCCTCCCAAGTATCCCGTCTGTTGCAAATCAGTGGCATGCATGGAAGAGTAGGGTGCAAGGCACAAGTATGTTGAAGCCAAAGCCCCTACTTCTGGCCTGTAGGACTTGGCCGTTCCTGTCTGACATTTTAGCATTCCTAAACCTTAACAGTATACCCAGAATCAAACTACTTTCCATGCCTTCACTTCTTATAAATATGGTCTCACAAGACACCTTTTTAATAATCTTTCTATCTTCTTATTTGGAACCGGGTTCCCCGGTAACCCTTTCTAACTGCTTTGAATCAGGATCTGCTTATAGCTTCATCGGATCGTCTTACTCCTGGAAAGGTCCCAGTACCTTGACCAACCCAGTTCTGTTCAATTCTCCAACAATACCACCAGTTCAGTCATTACCGAATCCACAGAATTGACTACTAGGTGTCCAACAAGACAAATCCATGCCCTAGCATTTTTGACCCAATACCAGTATAGATTTGGAAACCATCCAGTTCAGAGGAATTTCAGTCTTTCCTGCCAACCGGGAGGCAACACCCCACCCTTAGCATTCTGTCCGGCATGCTTGATCAATCAGGATCAGCTCACAGACTATTTGAAAATTCCCTTATGATTATAATTTCTTTTTGAACCCTTCTTAATCTAGTACTGCTTGCTAACTGCATAGACATGTCCACTAGATCTTCCATCTGGACAATTTCAGTCCAACCATCCATCTGTCATATCACTAGATCTATCGGTCAGCAATATTCGGTCACAACTTGCTCACCCGCTATAATCCATTGATTAACAGGGTATTGGGCAGTATTACATTCCGTCAAGCCACTAATGCTTTTAGGTGCATCCCAATGGCCTTGGTTCATGCCACTAACATTTTTAGGTATGTCCCGCTGGTCTCGGTCTAGTTAGCACTTGCTACTGTTCCAAAAGCCTCACCCAGGATCCTGTTCCATCACTGGAAGCTCTGCCAATAGCCCTAGTCAATGCAACTGCCTCGTGCATGCTTGTATACCAGAATGGCTGGCAAGTTTTTGGCTGGGACCTCTCGGTCAGTGGCACCACTTGGCACATTCAGCCAAGGTCTCTTCTGTCCATCCCCATCCATTCTTGTTCATTCGCTCCATATATGCGCATCATATGCCCTTATGACTCTTCTCCATTCTTCTCAGCTAGAGGCCAACACCTTTAGTAGACGGTGGGATGTCTACCTAAAAAGGGGGGGGTGGCAACTAGCTAGATATACTTCAAACTACGCAATCTCTCCTTCCGAAGACATTCCTCTCCCGCAAAACCCCTCCATTCACTCATCTCCACTCTCCTTCCTGTCCTTCACTCCCTCCGTTCCCTCAGTCCTACCCCTACATCATCCCAAATCCCCTCCACAATCATCCTGACACATCACTCCCAACATTACAAACACACCCACCCCCGACATCTTTCAGTCCATCCATCACCTCCTCTCCCCTCCTGGACCTCCAGAGGAGCAGGGCTGGTTGGGATGGAGAGTTCTGAGAGTCCTGGATACTGTAGACTGGCTGAGGCCAAGTCTTGAGGCAATAGTGCAAGTAGAATGACCATGGAGGCCAAGGAGAGGATGTTTTCTTTTTAAGCAGAGGAAGTAGGGTGCATTGGAGTGTAGTGAAGTTCTGGACATGTTGGAGAGGATTAAATACCTTAATTTGAGTTCTCATGAAAGATAAGGTTATCATAGTAACCATCTATCAAGGGTTGCATGTTATATAATAGATGGAGCATCAGATTCTGATTGTTCTGACACCATCTCACAAAACTGAGTCAATGGGCCCTTGATTTGAATTGCCCATATCTTCATCACCCCTGATCTGAATTACATACTTTTTTAATGGTTGCATAACCCTGATCAGATTCTTTCTTTTATGCACCAACACCTTTTTCATATATGTTTTATATTCAAAGCTATTCAATAAATAGCCTCAAAGCACCAAACATTGACTCAGTTTTGTGAGTCACTGTATATATATATATATTTAATCTATTTCAACTATTTCAGTGTCCCGATTATCCTCATCCTCATCTCCCCTCTGCTCCCCCTTCCCTGTATCCTCCTCTTTACCCGACTCCCTATCCTTCAGCTAGTTCTTCTGTCCTCCTGACTCTCCCACATTTCCCGAACCTCCTGAACACCCCTCTAGGATAAATAACACTGTGTTCTCTATTCAACGGACCCTTCTGAGGAGTTCCTCTAACATCTTCTCCGTCTGCCTCCTGCCCAATGCCCTGACCTGCGGTACTTCTACAGGAGTCCTTCCACTTGGCTGCATGGTACAGGCCCACCTTGGCCTCTTTGTCAGTGGTCCTTCCACCTCCTCACAAGACGGACGGATTGATGGCGACAATTCTCGGTTCAACTTGTTTTTATGCTATTAAAACAAAGTCAATAATAAAATATGAATAAAAAATACTACTACTCACCTGGGCCCCTCTTGGCCTCTCACTCCTTCTCCGTCCTCTCTCACTCGGCCTCTTACTGGGCCCTGCTGCTGCACTCCTACCCCTCTTCTGCTCTGGAACCTTTGGGACTCCTGAAGTTCTGGGGACTTCTGTCTGTTCAACCGTTTCGGCCTCTTGATTTTCAGCCTCTTAGCCATCTCCTGCCTCATCCATAGTAATCCATTCTCCCGCTACCTGCTCTATAGTAGTAGTGTCCCCGATCTGTCCCAGGGCTACTGATTCTGCTAAAACACCCTCCTCAGCCACTCCTTCTGTACCATCAGTGGTTTTTTGTGTTGCCCTCCCTGTAATTTCTGCCTCCTCCTGAACATGCCAATGGGAGATCTATCTCTGGTTCAACCCCTGCTCACTATTTTTACTGTTGGCATTCATAGCTCTCGATTTTATGATGTCTGATGGGATAGGGTGACACGGTTGGCTGATGGGAAACCTAGGAACTTCTTAAACAATCTGCAACACCACGTTTAGATGTCCTGAACCCTAATTTCAATCTCTGACCTGCCGGGTTCATGGGCTCAGCCACTAAGGGGGGGATACTGTCAAGTACACATACCGAGATCCCGGTAATTTGGCAGTGCTGACCGAGCAGTCATCCTATGTCCACATGCACGTCACTTGGTATGCTGGTTTTGGCTCAGTACATCCACCACCCACATTCCTTGCCCATTACCCCTCGTATACTCTACACCACTCACCATCCATTAATCCTACCCTGTCCACTCCTCATCCCTCGTTCCACCTCACCTCAGGACTTCCTGTCCTTGTTTTATCCTCGGTCGCAACCATTGTTTTATAGTCGGGCACTCCCTATTGTCTTTATATATTTCCTCATTCTGGGTATCAACTAGGCTTAGGCCCTTCTACCTTCTCCTCCACTGTTAAGTCCTCTACTCGGGCCGGCATCATCGGCATCCTCCCGAGTACCCCGTCTGTTGCAAATCAGTGGCATGCATGGAAGAGTAGGGTGCAACGCTTGAGTATGTTAAAATCAAAGCTACTACTTCTGGCCTGTAGGACTTGGCCATTCCCATCCGACATTTCAGCATTCCCGAAGCTTGACAGTTATCTGGCATTAGTCTGTGGGCACTATTTAAACAGCAACCTGTTACATATATTCACCAACCATTGAAATGGTACAGTACTAGACAAGCAAACTCAACCAAAAATTTTGACCCAATTTTATGGCAAAATCGGCTCATTGAATTTGATAATAGACTATTAAAAGAAGTATCTAACATCAAAATAAAGTCAATGGTACAAGCCAATTTTTCTCAAAAACTATTTTTATTTTGGACATGTCAAAATTTTAGCCACACCCCAAAAACAAAAACCGAAAAATCTGGGAAAAATATGCAATCAATAGCTACGATTAAGTAGTGTATGATTCCAATAAAAGTGTGAAAAAATAACTATATACCAACTCATAAACAAATAAATACAAATCTGGCACAATCATTACCTGCTCTTGGGATGCTCATTACCCAGCTTTGAGATGCTACATAATGCCTGCTGGCTGCCATCCAAAATGCAAATGAAACATAACTGGACTATGAAATCAGAATAAGGATCAGGTTACTGAAGCAGATAAACATATAGAGCCTCCAACAATGCCTACAGATTATGAATCTGACAGGGAATTGCCAACTTCTGTGAACATTTTTTACACCTGTGCCATGGGTAGAATGAAATTTGATTTGGAAAGAGAGGAGACTGAGAGTGAAGGAGCCTCTGAAGCACACAATTATGAATATAAGGACTCAGAAGAGGATTCAGATTCAGAATGGGACAAGGATGATCTTCAAGAAAGGCTCTTTGATTTTACAGTCAACCAGGGAGATGATTTAAAGGATGAAGATTGGATGCCACCTTAGTTGAGGAAAAAAAAGTGGTTACAAGGCAATGGTATGTTCATATTGAACCCTGATTGTAAATAAAAATATTAACAATAAATTGGGACTCAAAACAGTTCTTGAAGAAAGGAGTTTCAATGTTCAAGGCAAAAAAGCACAGTGCAAACCTGTTTGCCTAGCTAACAATACAAACTGCTGCATGGCTAGCATCCTCAGTCACCAAGATGATTTTGCAATAAAATTTCTCAGCTGGAGGCACTTATTCACAATGTAGGGCATGAATGTATCTTCTTGCCTAAATTTCATTGTGAGATGAACCACCATATTTAATGGGAGGTATTTATTTTATTATTTCCTTGTATTATTTTATAAAACTAAAATATGACAATAGTACTAAGGATGGGCAAAATTCCATTATCAAGAAATTCCAAAGAAGACATTTGAGGATACAAAGACAGTGGTAAAAGAATACCTTACATGCTCAGTTGATATAATACAGTAGTTTATAAATTGTTCTTGGCAATTCATGGCTGCATATCTCAAGGGACTTACTAGGAATGCAGCTGCTTGGGCTGTTAGAAAGCAAACCAAGCATTGTGTAGTCACTGAACAAACTATGATGCCAATTGAAGCTATACTTAACTAAAATTTACCTCATGACAATGAGATTTGGGGTGAAAAGTTACAGTAAAAAGGCCCAAAAATTTGGCCACACTTAAAACTCATTGTGGAAACTTCGGAATATGTTTTTAGATGTATTTTGACATTCTGAATCTAAATATAACTTCAGTTTGTCACGAAAAATTCCCGATCACTCAAAACCAAATTGGTTGAGTTTGCTTGTCCTGTACTATATGTAACAGTACCTTCCCCTTAGGTACTGAGCCCTCGAGGTGCTACAGTGATGATATCTTAATAGGTTTCCCAGGCCTGTCTGTGGCTCCCCCCAAGCAATCTAATTACTGTTTGACATAGCAGACCCCTATGATGTCATGGACCATCATGTAAGCCAGGGTTCCTGGGGTCCAAGTGATTGCAACAACCCTTTAAATTATTGCACACACAGGGATTTGAACCGCTGACCTTTGGTTAACCTAGCATACTGTGAAAGGCAATAAATTCCCACAGTAATGTGCTCTTCCAACTGGGCCAAAAGGCCACTATGCCAGGTTATCTGGCATTAGTCTGTGGGCACTATTTAAACAGCAACCTGTTACATGTATTCATTCCTTCATTCTAATTTTACTCATTGTGGACAATACCTACATGCTCTGCATACCTTATTGTCCCACATTCCTTATTCTACATGTCACTTCTTAAACCTATATAAGTAGGGCATGTATGTACATATTTCCTCATTCTGGATATCAACTAGGCTTTGGCCCTTTTACCTTCTCCTCCTCTGTTAAGTCCTCTACTCGGGCCAACATCATCGGCATCCTCCTGAGTATCCCATCTGTTGCAAATCAGTGGCACGCATGGAGAGTAGGATGCAACGTATGAGTACATTGAAGCCAAGGCCACTACTTCTGGCCTGCAGGACTTGGTCATTATCTGCCCAACCCCTTGGCATTACTGAAGCCTGACACTAGCAGGTAATGAGCCACTCAGTCTGGCCCACCCCTTACCCTTGTCTACCCTCGGTTCCATTGTCTGAGGCCAGTGGACCTGCTTTATCAGGTCTACATTCTTTTGTGTATTCTCTTAAATATATACTATCATGGCCACCTATTTTGTATCCTCAGAGGCATTGAATGCCACCTTTGTAACTGCCAGCTCCTTGATAGCTTTTTGATGGGCCTCTGCTTTTTCTTCTGCTACCTTCTTAGCTGTGGCCTCCTCTACCTGTTCTAACTTGAGAGCATCTTCAGCCTCTTGCTTTACCTTTGCTTTGGTCTCCTACTTTGCCTAGGCCTTGACTGCCAACTTTACCTTCTGTTCCTTCCTCTTCTGCTCTTCCTTCTTGTGCTTCTGTTTTTCAGCACATTCTTTTACATGTTGCTTGAATTCATACTTAAGGTACTCCTCTTTATCAGTTTCGTACCCTATTGGACATGATAAGAGGGCATTAGTAGGTAGTAGTGATGGTAGTAATGAGAGAAGCTTCTGTAGGAAATTAAAACCCTAAACAATCCCTTATATTATATAGGCATCTGAAATCTTATTCTTCAAACTCTACTTACCAGCTTCATAGGTTTAGCTGTTAAGAGGGAGGTACTATTAAGTATATATTACCAAACTTCAGTTCACTCAGTCATACTAGCTGAACATCTTACTATCTAATCCCATATACAAGTAACCAAGTCATTATTTATAAAGTCACAAGTATATTAATCTCGGCTTGGTACATTCACTTTATACATTTAGTTCATCACACTTATTCCTTTTTGATTCATTCATGCCTTGCTTTATTTCACTTCAGTATACTTAGGTTATACATGGTCATACTTGATCATTCATTATATCTCATCTCTATGTCTTTTTATTTTACTTACATCTCTTATACTATCCTGTTACATACTATAGTCATTCATCCCCACATCTTTGACTATAAAAGTAGCACATCATTGTATATGTATTCTCTGTTCTGAAGATTAACTAAGACTCACACATCTCTGCTTTCTCTAAGTTCTTCATCCACATTCGGTACCAAGAATCTTGGTCCTCTCCCAAACACCCTCTGAAATTCAGTGGCACTCAGAGATAAGAGAGTGCAACACAAGAGTACATTGAAGCCAAGCCATGTCCACTCAGCTTATTGGACTGAGCCAAACCTTGTCAGCATTGTGTTCAAAGGTGCTATTACACTAGTACCTGAGATTACACAATGTTAGTATCATTCAGGGCTTAACAGAAAAGCAAAATGAAATGCTAATGTCCCAGTTGATGTTCTCTGTGGAATGACATGTGTTATCCTATTGTCTATAGAGTTACTCTATAAGGAATATAGCAATAGATCATATGGCAGAACAAGTAATAGTGAAGTGGAATTACAAATAAGAAAAATGGATTGGAAACATAAAAGGAAATATAAAGGTGATATAAAGGTGAAGTGAATAATTGTAATACTGAAAATAGATATATGAGTATGTGGAGAGATGAATATAATGAGTTGGAGCAATGTAATATTGCATGTGATGCCAAGCCAGAATAGGCTGAATACACAAGTTATGCTGGATTGAGTGTGTTCTGGGGGTTAGAATGCTGAATAGGCTGAATTGAATAGTCAGGGGTATGGGTGTAGTGGATCTTAATAACCACTTTATATGTCATGCAGCTGGAGGAATGGGTCACTTGCAATATGCATACCATCTAGTTAATAACATACCATGGATTTTGTCATTATCAATGGCCTATACTTGTTCAACAGTCTGTTTAGCAACAAATGCTTTCTTCTTTCTCCTCCTTGTTGGTGAGATATTGGCAGGCATATGT
>QLPI01006967.1:0-14006 GCA_003314275.1 Chroogomphus rutilus | reverse complement strand
GAACTCAACTGGGTCTCATTGGGTCAGGTCATCAAGTTCGTGGCAACTTCACGATGGCCTGCCTACATTTGTTTGGCTCAGCAAAATAGGTTGAATGAGTTTTATAACGGATCGTGTGTCTTGGTTCAGGCAAGTCTTTGAGACTTGATCTCATCTATTTCTGCGGCATGACACTGTTTCATTTCGTAAAGTGCCGTATATCAAGTTCTGTTTCCAGGAGTTCTCCATCCAGTGCGAAATCGAAAGGTGATGTAATAGACTAGTTGTTGATAGTCAGAACTAGTTAGTTTTTATACTTTTTGTTTGCTTCCTATAGTCTCTAGCTAGAATGATGAAATAACGGAAACTTGCCTCAGGTTGAGTGAGAGGGGATTCCCTCATCATATTCATGATGGTAACTATGTAGGATAGTCTGAGAATTGGTTTTCAATTTGTATATAATTATTTTTACTATTATTTTCTTAGACACTTTTCTCTAGACTGCTCTTCTTGTATGTAAAGTCCATGTTGGTCAGACAGCTCTTGGGGGCAACATATTTGCATTCATTTTCCAATCATTTTTGTAACTTGTCATGTGAGTGTTTCTGGTATTTTCTTCTTCTATGTTTATTTTCCTCTCCTCATGTCTTGATATCCCCATCTTCCTGGTCTCACTGTAGGTCCACTGCAGTCCTACCTTTCCAGACCATACAAATGCTTTCTCTGTTAACGATTTGACATTCAGCCCAAACATCTCTTCTTCTGATCACTGGCAACCAGGACCTGATAGTATTGGAGAGAGGGTCTGGGTTTTATTCATTATTATCCCTGATATCAACCTTTGGTAGGAGTTTGAATTTTAGTGTCATATTTTGCAGGTGTGTGACTCTGTGACCTCAGCTCTTTTCCAAGAGACTGAGATAGTATTTCAGACTCTATACTTTAACATGCTCAACTACACAGGGCTGTATACAAGTTATGTACTGTAACTAGTAGCAAAAGTGGATATACAAACATAATTGAACTGATAAGATAATAAGAGCCTAAGGGTGTGAAGATAAAGAAATAGCAAAGATCTGCCAATTTAGACAGAAAATACAATAAAAATGATTTCCAATTTTCAGACCATAGTACAACTACAAAAGAGCTCTCATTTTGTTTTAGACTATATAAAGTAAATAGCACATGAATAGGATATGGAAACACCCAATGAAACATAGATACATGAGGGAGTGGTGCATCTATGACATCATACAGGAAGGATATTAGAGACATGAATTTGGGAAAGAAAAAGACATTGGAATATAATTAAATACATGCAATAGAAGCCACAGCCAGAAAAATAAATATATTTTTTAAGGTCAGTGGCTGGCCAGGCTTGTGCTGGCTGTTTTGGACCCAAGAAGCTGTGACAAAACTTTGATATGAACCAAGGCAAGTCAAGTTCTCTGACAAGATGCAATAGGACAATAAAAACCACCTACATGGGCTACTTTAATGGAGAACCCAATTAAGAAATTATACTCTGGAGAATCACATAACCAGTTATTGCAAGAGTATTTCAATATTTATTAATATGACCTAATATAGCTGTGCAAATGAATCTACTGATACTATTACTCCAGGTCTCTGTCTAAAGATATTATTTAAGGGGGGTCTTGTCATGCGTCTCATTACGTATAAATATGATTAATAGTTTAAGTGCATTAAACTATTAGTTCTATGCATGTTTAGGTTTGAAAGCCTTCCATTCCATTGCATATAATTCCACTCAGTACTAGAAGACAAGAAGACCTTGCTTTTATAGGTAGTTATACAATTAGCTCAGAATTAGTATAAACACAGTTAGTTTTGTAGCATAATAACAAAAAACTTTTTCACCTATTAATCTGCACGATTAAGCAAGTGCAGCTGGCATTCTCATAAGTGGACTGAAGTCTACTTAGGTAACTGGTCCAAAGACAAAAAAAACATGCTTTTTCAATAGGTCTGAATACCTGTTGAATAGATTTATTCAGAAGAGTAAATCTAAGTCTCTGCTACCAAAGTGGCGAGCTACCCTTCCTTCTAAAAATACATAAAAATTAACATAAGAGCTGAACCAGAAAAAAAAAAAGCCTGTAGGAGTCACTGTGTCACCCTTTAGAGTCATTGATACTGTTAAGTACATGACACCAAGCCTTGGTTCATTTAGTCATACCAGCTGAACAATCTCTACCATTTAATCCCACACACAAGTGACAAGTCATTTTTCTCACTAGTACATGGTCTCAGCTTAGTAAGGTAGAAGATAAATGGTTTCTACTATAGTCATGTCACTCAAGCATGACATCTACCATTTCTCACAAGGATCTGACAACATTGACAAAAAATTATTCTAAGACCACAGATCAATGGCATAGAACTATATGTATATAGTGTTGGTTTTACTTTTTGAAAAAAATCACTATTGCAAATGTATTATATCCAAACTTTCAAACATCTTTCCAAAATTCATAATCACATTTTTTAAGCAGTCTGACACTATCAAAAAATTTTTGGTCAAAAATTTTTGTGCTGACATAATCACCTATATAAGGAAATATCCCATATATAGAAAGCCATTCCCACCGGTAATAGTGACAGTCTGGGGTGTCTGTTGCTGTCAAAAATCTACTAGAACATGCCTAAACTCAAGAGAAGCCAGACAGTATCTAACCTTGGGACCCATGCCATCAAGGTTGACCTTTTAATCTGTTCAGGATGAATTGTTGACAATGTCAAGTACCGTACCGAGACATGACCATTTGGCAGTGCCGACCGAGTAATCATCCTACATCCACGACCAAGTGTCCACGTCGCCTGCATAACACTTGGTGCACCGGTCCCGACTCGGCACATCTGCCATCCACACTCCTTGGTCTGTTTCACTTCGGGACTCCCTGTCCTTGTACTATCCTCGGTTACCAGCCTTGTCTTATAGTCCGGCACCTCCTATTGTCATATCCTTGGACACATTCTATTATCCTATCCTTTATTGTTTTATCCCCGCGTCACATTCCTTATTCTAATTTTATTCGTTGTGGACAATAGCTGCATGCTCTGCATACCTTGTTGTCCCACATTCCTTATTCCACATGTCGCTTCTTAACCTATATAAGTAGGACATGGATGTACATATTTCTTCATTCTGGGTATCGACTAGGCTTAGGCCCTTCTACCTTCTTCTCTCCTGTTAAGTCCTCGACTCGGGCCGGCATCTTCAGCATCCCCCTGAGTATCTGTCTGTTGCAAATACAGTGGCACGCACGGAAAGTAGGGTGCAACGCACAAGTACGTTGAAGCCAACGCCACTACTCTTGGCCTGCAGGACTTGGCCATAGTCTGCCCGACCTTTCGACAACACCCCTCGGCAGTACCGAAGTCCGTCAGTATCCGACTCCTGACAGACAAGAATTTCCCTATAGAAGCAGAAAATTTCACAACCTGATTCAGCTAGAGAGGAAGCCCAAAGCCTTTTATTCACCAGAGATTTCTCACAAAGCCAAAATTTATCAGCATCCACTTTGTCTCAGCTGTCAGTGGACAATGATGTCCCAGTTGATGACCTTAATGGCCTTGAGAAGTGGCTTGCAAAAGGGAAAAAACAAATGGCAAAATTGTTTGGATCACAAAATAGTGGCAAAACTAAGCAACAGGGACCATACAAGAAAAAAGGCACAGTCTAATCCATACGGACACAACAGCACAATCAACAGAAGCAATGGGACTGGACAGCAAAAATGCAGGATAGAAGTTTTGGTGATATATGTGTCCTTATTCATGGCATTTCATCAAAGCAGCCACCTGCTCTCAAGGAAGTCGAAATAGATTCAGATTCACATCAAGGGAGTATAACATTGGATACCACAGATAGGGAAGAAGATGACATACCTATGGTTACCCAAGTTAATGGGCCTGAGCAAGATGAGGATAACCTGGGCAACATTCCTGAAATTGTTCAGGACAATGTTGAAACTATCCCAAAGTGGATTCCATCACAACCATTTACACCACGACCAAATCCTGACCTTGTCAATCTATAAATTTCAGATCTTAAGCAAATTCTATGGCCAGAAAGGAAGACAGGTGATGGTTATATGGACCCAGGCTTTGATTACACACTTCACACATGCCTCAAGCTAATGGGTAACTTCCTCCACATTTATCGCTTTAATGGATATCAAGGATGGATTGCAGCATCCAAGCAAGCGGTGACAGTAAAGCGACCGATCTCAACCATGTTCCAAATCAGACTCCGACGGCGCTCATCCCATATCACCTTCACTGTCACCACATCACACAGCCAACCATTCTATTCAGTACACCGATCTTCAGACTCCCAATTAGTCATCATGTCTTCTTCAGAGCTCATTCCCATGCAACGCTACAACACCCAGGACACATGCATCCAGGCAGAACCATTAACATATCATTATCTTCGCGTACCCCCACCAGCACATTTCTCACTCAGAAGACGATTCCATCCAATCTACACTCAGTCATATGCGATAGGAGATGCAGTCTAATTCCCAGAAAGTCAAGAACCATACATATTTCTTGGAATGACGTCTAGACCAGCATATCGTGATAGGAGTAGAGTGGAATATGAGGCAGAGTTCAGGGCACCATCCCATCCTGATTACCCCACCCACTCCATTCGACTCTCTCTTAAACACAAAATGAGAGTGCACGACCGTATACCCATTAGTCCTCCTACTCCCAGACCCCTATCCTTGGATTGGATACTGGAGAAATTGCGGAAGATATGTTGCCTGTGACCTGGAAATACTCCGAGATGACTCAGTCCCCTGACTCATCCTAAGGCCCCTCAGGGGTAGTAGACAAGGTTGTTAGACGTTTATTGGTGGACTTCCTTATTGTTTCTTTTATATGTTTCCCCCTTTCTTGGCATGACTCAGACCTGTTTCCTATTCTGTTAGTCTTTTCTTGTTATTATTCATCATCCTTACCTCTTTGGTTAGTCTCCCCCTATCATAGCCCCTAGCCCCTATTTGCGCAGCTTCGATGCTGTACCATTTCTCCAGAGTTTCTCCATAGTTTCCTCTTTTGTATACTTTGTTCTCGTGCTTTGTCATTCAACTGACATAGCCAACCTCTCGCATCGTTTCGCATTGTTGCTTGGTTTTTGTATATAAAGGCCTCTGGCTCACCTCTGTAATAACAAGTTCTCAAGTTAAAGCCCCAAGTCAAGTCAAGTCTCCAAGTCCAAGTCAAGGCTAGTCTAGAAACGTCTAGACTATTGTATTCAAGTCCCAAAGTCAAAGTCCAAGTCTTAGTCAGCGTGATGCATTCGTGTCTCATCAAGGTCACGTCCCTGTCACATCACACCATATTTTGTTCACTATCTATTTCCGTTCATACATTGCCGAGTCACAGAACCTATTCGAGCTGTGCCAAACGACTGCGCTAGATCCCGCCAGAGAAAAGGACCGGTGCGCGCAGGCTTTTAGGTATTAATTACCTAGAGCAACTCTACCGCGGCCAGCATTGCAGGCAAGAATCCAGAATGGATGGAAAGACGGCTACATGAGTGGACACATAATTTCATCAGTGATCCAACAAACCTATCAGAACGTGAATATGGGAAATTTAATTCAACAATTCTGGAGGATGAAGATTTGGCACAAGAAATCTGTTTGCACTTGCAATCAAAAGGCAAGTATGTCTGCACCATGGATGTGGTTCAGTTCCTTCATACACCAGAAATGAAGGAGTGGCTTAACTTGAAAAAGTTGATTTCTGAATGAACAGCATAGGTGGATGGCAAAAATGGATTACCATTGGAAGAAAGAGCCAAAAGGTCAATATAAGGATGGCCTAATACAGAATGAAGAACAAGGGAGTGAGGTATGCGATGATCCTGTACGTCGTTTATAAAAATAGTGGAACCTTGGTCTCGGAATCTCAGAGGTTCAGGATTGCAGAACTTCAAGTTGGTACAATGGAATTTGCAGAAAGCAATTTTTCAGGCTTTAAACGGTCAGAAAGGTTCTGGAAACGGTGCTGGTGGTTGTGGGAATTAATGTGGATTTATTGGGGGCATGGGCCATAACAGTATTTCCCCACTAGGACCAAGCCCTCAAGGTCCTAAGCTTAATTGAGGCGGTAATTAAGATGGACATGACTGTGGGAGATTTCTGACTGTTTTCTGGGATGATTGTCAATTGATAAGCGCTGATGGTCCAGTTGCCTATAAAAGGCATGTTCTCAGAACCGAGAGAGGCCTTTCTGCTAATGGAGAATGTGGATTCTCAACCCTTGGAAGTCCTCAAATTTTTTTCCTGTTTCCTCTTTTCTAGGGCATTGTTGGTGGGGTCTGAGTGGTGTCTTGAAAATGATCTGCAATGCTTGCAGGCCATTGATGGTGATGTGGTGGCGCTGTGGGCTTGTGCTATCACAATTCATGATTCCCTTGGTTTGTCGGGTTCTTTGTCTGACTTTTTCCCTTTTTAATCTTTTTTGTAGTGCAGGGGCAGTTCCCAGATCCATCATCATCCAGAAACCCCTCTTGTGCTTGTCCTGGATGGGGCGCTGTTCCTAGCAGTCTAGTGGTGGGGGCAGGTGGTCTGGATGCTTTCAATCAAATTTCTATGTTTTTGGTCCATCTAGATGCATTCCAGGAGGACTCAGATTTTTTCCAGGGTCTCCTCATGGCACTCAACTGCTGTCTTTGGCATATTGTTGAGTTGATGGAACAGCATTCAGGGGAGGTTAGACTGGCTCAAAATCTTGTTGACACATTGTTGTCATTGGTCGATGGGCAGAGGGTGAGCCCAACGTTCAGTCCTCAGGTGGTGTTTGTTCCTCAGGGACTGGAGGAGTTTCAGGTGAGCCTGTCATGTGACTTGGGCATGGAAGGTAAATGCTTGGTGTGGAAGGTCTGTCAGGTGAGAGGGTCAGGAGGTAGGGGCTTGGAGAAGGAGCCTCTGGGGCCAATTTGAGTAGAAACTGTTTGTGTCCTGATCGGGTTGGTTCCAATCAGGGCCTGGGATATTCTATATTTTCTGTAGTAAATAGATTTTGTTTGTATAATTGGGGTCATGAGTTCCATGTGTGGTCCTAGATGGCATCAGGGTGGTTTGGGGTGAAGTGTTTTGATTCTTAAACTGATAGGGGTTTGCTTCTGGTTGCTTTCCCCTTCTCTAGGGTAGACATCCCACCATCTTCCTAGTTCTGTCAAGCATCGGATTACTGACGGACTTCGGTACTGCCGAGGGGTGTTGTTGAGAGGTCGGGTGGACTATGGCCAAGTCCGTGCGTGCCACTGTATTTGCAACAGACAGATACTCGGGGGGATGCTGAGGATGCCGGCCCAAGTCGAGGACTTAACAGAACAGAAGAAGGTAGAAGGGCCTAAGCCTAGTCGATACCCAGAATGAAGAAGTATGTACATCCATGTCCTACTTATATAGGTTAAGAAGCGACATGTGGGATAAGGAATGTGGGACAACAAGATATGCAGAGCATGTGGTCGTTGTCCACAATGAACAAAATTAGAACAAGGAATGCAAAGCGGGGATAGAACAATAAAAGACAAGATAATAGGATCGTGACTCAAAATGGGACAATAGGGAGTGGCCGAGTATAAAACAATGGGGTCGTGTCCGAGGATAATACAAGGACAGGAAGTCCCGAGGTGAAACGGACCGAGGAGTGCGGATGGCGGATGTGCCGAGCCGGGACCAGCGCACCAAATGTTATGTAGGCAACATGGGCACTTGGTCGTGGATATAGGATGATTGCTCGGTCGGCACTGCCGGCGGATGGGTCTCGGTACATGGACTTGACAAGTTCCCATGGGGTTGAGGTAGTTGTGGCAGTTGGTGGTCATAGTGGTCATAGTGGTCATGGTAGTCATGGTCATGGTGGTCGTAGTGGTCATAGTGGTCATAGTGGCCATGGTGGTCATGGTAGCTGGTTGCCGGATCATCGCTTGGATGGCAGTGGCATCATTGGGATTTGGAGAGTGTCCTGCAAATTTGAGTCTTGGTTTTTCAACCATGTCAACAGTTCAGTGGTAGGTATTAACATGTTATCAAATAGGTTCTAGTCTAAGAGGGAATCTACACATGGTACTGTTTTGTCTAAGGGATGGTACGGGTTCCGCAATGGTCAGGGTTCTTCCTGAGCAAAGTTTTTCAGAGGGTCCGATTGAGTGCTGAGTGAAAAGTGCAGGCTCTATGGTACCAAGAATCAGTTGGAATGAAAATCTAAACGAGTAGTACTCAATGCCCTGTTGATCGATGGATCATAGTGGGTGAGTGTATGGTGTCCTGGTGTCAAGCTTAGGGTACTGATGGACTTTGGTACTGCCAAGGGGTTGGGCAGACATATGGCCAAGTCCTGCAGGCCAAGAGTAGTGGTGTTGGCTTCAACGTACTCATGCGTTGCACCCTAATTGCCATGCATGCCACCAATTTGCAACAGACAGATACTCAGGAGGATGCTAACGATGCTGGCCTGAGTTGAGGACTTAACAGAGAGGAAGAAGGTAGAAGGGCCTAAGCCTAGTTGATACCCAGAATGAGGAAATATGTACATGCATATCCTACTTATATAGGTTAAGAAGCAACATGTGGAATAAGGGATGTGGGACAATAAGGTATGTAGAGCATGTGGTTATTGTCTACAATGAGTATAAATTAGAATGAAGGAATGTAAACGAAGATGGGACCATGAAAATAGAATAATAGGGATATGGCCAAAGGTAGGACAATAGGGAGTGGCCAATTATAAAACAAGGGGGTCATAGCCAAATTTAAGACAAGGGTAAGATGTCCTGAGGTAAGACAGATCGGGGGATGAGGGGTGGAACGGGTAGGATGAGGTGGGTAAGGAATGGGAACGAGGGATGTGCCAAACCAGGGACTGTGTATTAAGTATGTTGCTTGGTCACTGGCTGGGTACTTGGTCAGCACTTCTGAAATACCAGGCCTTGGTATATGCACTTGACACCTGGCAACTAGAATTCTGATAGAGTTTGGAGGATTGGAGTTGTTTCTGAGGAAACAGGTTGAAATTCTTTGATGATTGGTCACGGGTGTTCAAAATTTTCCTGAAAGGTTGGATGTGTTGTTTGTTTTACTTCATGGGCACAGTTGGTGTTCAACACGAACAACTGGTGCCAGAGTCAGAGGCCTTGCTTCTTATTCCTGAGTTTCCAAAGTGTCCAAGGCTTCAGACTCTTCTTCAATTTCCTCTATTATGGAGGCTGTGTGCCCTTTAGTGACTGTGGTGGTGGATCTTGGGCATTCCTTGGCTGTGTGGCCCGATCTACTACAGAAGAGGCAGAGGTTTTGTTCAAAGCGACATTGCCATTCTTATGGTGTAAGTTTTCTGTCTTTTCTGATTTTGGACAAAAGGTCCGTGGTAATAGTGTAAAATGGTTTTCAGCCAATACAATGAATACAATGATGTCTATCTCTTCCTAGTGGGCAAAGAGTGCAGTTGTCTTGAAACTGTCAGGGGCATCAATGAGGGAAATGTCAATGACTCCATTGTGCAATAGGGACTTGGAAGGCCAGTGTGCATCAGTCACATAAAGTCTGACCATCTGCTGCACATCTTCGTTTTGACTGACTATAGTCTCTAATTTGGAAAGAGAGGCACAGGTATATGTGGCTCGGCCCTTGATGTCATATATGGCACCATCCTTAGCTATGTGCACCTCCTCCAAACTGCTGTTCTCAGCTGCATCATGCACCTTGCAGAACATAGTGGTGCATGGCTGTTGGTCGACAAGCATAACTTGCCTGCAGAGGAGGGCGTTGACAAATGTAGACTTTCCCGTGTTGAGGTCACCTGTAACAAGGACCTTAGAAGAAGCATCCTCGATTCAGAGTCGGAGCTTGTTGACATGTTTTATCGATGCAGAAATTTGTTCGTCTAGAAGATTGGGGATGGATGACTTCTCAAGTTGAGATACAAGTGGTGCGGGTCTGGTAGAGGATCCATGTGGTCCCAATTTGAGATTGAAATGAAGGACATGGAACTCACCCTTATAGGAGAAGGTACAAAGGAAGACATGGCTCAGGAAGGAGATATTTGTTGCACACAAGAAGGGGAAAAAGGGAATTTCACTTTATATTCATTAGGAACTTTTGACAGGTGTCACTTGTCAGAAGATTGCATCAGGGTGACTGTCAAGCCCGCAACACCGAGTACCGACTTACTCGGGAATACCGACCAACCAGCCCTTACCCGCATTATCCCGCACCACCGCGCGACCTCGGCTCGGTACATCCGGTACATCGTATGGACCACTCCCCTCGTACACCCCCTTCCATTGTTCCTTCAACCCCCTATCCACTCCTTTACCCGTTTCCTCCGAACAACATGACAGCCACTCATTGTTCTGGCCTTTGCCATTGTTTTATCTTAGGCCATCCTCTATTGTTCTTTTCCCGCCCACCATTTCATTATCTTATTCTCAGCCATACTCTATTATTCTAATACCGCCTACATTCCTTATTCTATTTCTGACCACTGTGGACAATGCCTCCATGTGGTTACCTCATACCTTATTGTTTCCATTCCTTACGCCACCCTGTTCCACATCTTGCTTCTTAACTATAAAAGTAGCGGGATGTATGTAGATAGTTCTTCACTCAGAATATCAATTGATTCGCACCCCTTTGTCCGTTCTCTATTTCTAAAGTCCTTCGCTCGAGCCGACGCCCTCGGCATCCCCTCCAGGCTCCTCTCGCTATCCAAATTAGTGGCACACACGGAAGAGCAGGGCGCAATGCAAGAGCACGTTGAAGCCTAGCCACCCCGTAACGGTTTGCAGGACTTAACCGATATCTCGGCGTCACCGAATCTTGACAGTGACCTATAATGGGCCGACCCTGCATAGGCTCCATAGTTTTCACTAACTACAGATCATGCTCATATCACGGGGTACATTTGTATAAAGTTACAAACGACAAACAGAGCTAGAAACAATAGCTTTACCCCCCATACCACTAGCCACTAGGTTACACTCAATAGCCATCACTTACACTAAACCAAAGGTTAAGCACTGAGTATAAACCTTCCCATTTGGGACTAAAACATCAAATACTCATCATACAACAACAACAGGCTACAGTTAGGTTGCCAATACTCTATATCAATATTATTTATCACTACATATTACATTTATATTGTGGGAGAACTACAAATCCATAAACCAGTGCTTTGGTGCCCAGGTCGGTTCCCCAGAATGGCACCTAAGTAGAGGCAACACATGGGACTCAGCTCCCAGTAGGATAGCTATAGCAACACAATCTTCCTAATGATATATATAAATAAAATCACAGAAAATCCCAAGGAATTAATCCCCTATTTGTAAAACCAACTCTCCAATATTCTAACATGGAAAACCCTAAAGAAACCTAGTCTGCCATACCAAACAACACATATATACAGCCACCAAGGGCCAGATAACAAGAGAATGCAGTAGTAGATGGGATAGGACTTAGATAAGGAGTACCCATCACACATAAGAGGGAGGGTGAAGATTTCATTCTATTTACAATAGTACACACAGCCATGGCACCATACATGGTCGCAATCAAAAAGATCACAACATGGCATCCTGTTTTGAGTCAACTGCACATGGACTATATCATTCTCACTAGCTATGATTTATTTTATCATACCATAAATTTATTTGTATAAATACTAGGTAGTTACAATAACAAAAAACTAGTCTCGCACTCATGTCTGATATTCAACTGCCATTTTTGGTACCTGTGTATGGGATCAACTGTCTGGATCAATTATATATTTCCTCATTGTATCAGGCCTCCAGACCCAATGGGACATCTTTCTATATGTCATATAGTGCACTCACATTGTTTCTTATACCATTGTTACTTCCCCACATACACTGTAGCCCCCAGGATATCCCTATCTGTGTGTCAGGGGAACCCCCGAGAATGGGTCCTAACTGATGCCACACCAACTGAGGAGCACACACACACCAACCAAGATTTGTGCAGTACACTCTCAACTATACTGACTGATGTATATGCCAAACAGGCATTACCAATGGCAGCAGCCATCAATGGACATCAACTGCAGCTATCAGCTGTACCTTTGGCAGCAGCCGGCTATACCAGTGCCCAGGTTCATCTTCCAACCAATGTGGGGAAAAATTCCCAATACTAGTAGAGTGCCATAGCAACAGGGTATATATATTCATAGTTAGTGGGCAAATGGTTCCCTAGAGTTTTCTCTTTGGATCCCCCTTCACCAGGTATGCTAGTTTCTGTGTATGTAGTTCCTCTACTAAATTCTTTGGATCCCCCTTTGCCAGTGCACCACCTAAGGGTAGAATGCCTGCTCAGGTTGCCCTTACACTGCCTCCCAAGGTCAGCGCTTAATAGGGAATGGCAAGGGTTAGCGCTTACATGGGGCAAAGATCACATCTGCATATATGCAGTCAAAATAATAACATTCATCCTGTAGCTATGAGAATAGTAACACAAGTTATGTTTCACATTGCTTTATACACTTACCAGGCTTTTAATCAAGAGTGCACAGCACAGGAAGTGCTCATTGTGGAATTGTCATATGATTTAGTCACAGGTTCTGTGATCCTATTGAAAATGCACCCATTTTTTCTAATATTTCAGTTTGGGACCATTTTGATGTTTGGATTAACCCTGATTTTAGTTGTGGTAAGTTTCGATGTCACATAAAAATGTAGATATTCTACTGTCCGTTACCAACCCATTTCTCAGCTGTTCCCAATCCCGATATCTGCCAACGGCTATATATATTGAGCCCTCAAATCTTCACAGGTTGGATGGTTGTTTGTGTCATTTGGTTTGTCTTTTCTGCGTTTATAACGTCCCTTTTACAATTGTGGGAATCTAAGGCCTCCTTGACTCACATCACCCGTCAGATCACCAACGAGCTTTTGGGCGGGCCGGAAGGAGGTTGGTTGAATGGGTCGAATGGGAGGATTAGAACTACCCTTACTTTCAGAATTCTAAAATCTAGATGTGTGGGTGGTGTTCGTGTAGGATACGAATTTCGTTAGGGATTGATTATACACCAATTTTTAGACTAACACTGTGAACTAAACTGGTTCCAATTGGGTCAGGTCATCGAGTTCGTGGCTAGGTTCACAATGACCCGCAGTGGTTAGGCCCATCACGCTATATCCTGCGTTGTCGGCTGTGGAAACGAACTGGATTCTTGCCTATGTATGTATTTGCTGATGATAATATGCTATCTGAAAGATATTGAGTGAATGTGTTTTATTCCCGATCATGCGTCTCCACTTAAGCAATCTATTTCTGCAGCATGACATTGTTTTATTCGGTAGATTTATGTATTGAAAGATCCATTTTCCAGTTCCAAGTCCAGTGTGCAATCCAAAGGTCGATTGTCCTCTCCACTCCAACTGAAATTCAATCATGATCGTGCTCGTCCTCAATGCAATTTGCATATCTCTTTATCCTCGTCATTTGGGAAGATTTATTCATACATTACAGCCATTCTGGATAATCCAGAGGTCGTACCATATCAGACATACTTTACTTTCTAGGACGATATAACAAAGATTCATGCCAAAGTGCTATGATAATTAATGCGAGGTGTTTAAAAGAGTCAGCAGCTGAAGAAGGGAAATCGTTAGAAGATTCCACATACAGATAAGTCGATTTTTCTTTTCTTTGAAGTGTATGCATGCGATTTCTTGTGTTCAATTATCGGACTGGATGAGTATATCTGTCCGAGGTGGCAATTATTTTTGACATATCCTTTTTAAACGTGCGACTTTCCTTCCAGTCAGTAGACCCTACTTTTCCCGTATGACACTACTTAATTAATGTTATCTCACAGTCTCATACAGTGCATCACTGCATACTTAAATGTAGATGGAGATGAAAATATCATGACAAGAGATAACGGTTTGAGCGAACAAACGAAAGTGTTGATTTCTCCTCATAATTCAACTCTGTATACACCGTGAACCTGACCCCAAATCTCAG
>QLPI01006964.1:0-11394 GCA_003314275.1 Chroogomphus rutilus | reverse complement strand
GAAAGCAGTGTCAGACCAAAGTGAAGTAGATAGGTGCTGACTGTGTATAATCTTAACACCAACGACAACCACGGGCATATGCAGTAGCCCCAGACGCGACCCGAGAGGAACGAAGAGTCCACCAGGGACTGCCAGAAGACAGTGGTACACGCGCAAGGGGCGCGGTCTACACAAACGTGGTGATACCGAATAGCTTGCGGGGATTGAAGGTGCCATTCTTCTCGAGGACCGAGACAACGATAGGAACTGTAGACTTGACAGGGTTGGAGATGACAAGAATATGGGCGGCAGCAGAGACGTGGAGGATGGAGGAGGCTAGGTCGCGGACAATGCCTGCGTTTGTATTGAATAGGTTGTCATCGCAGAGCCTCATGCTTCCTCGCTGGGATCTCCGGAACGGACCTGCTCAAGGCGCCCGTAACTGTTTGCTGTACCACTGGGCAGCAAGCCCTAGATGGCCCTTGTGCACAGGATCCGATACGGAGGCGACGAGGTGGTCAAAGCCAAACTAATGCCACGAGGGAGCGCGCACGAATGCAAGACCTCCAGGCGAGTGGCGAGAGCACTACGAGGACAGACACGTGGAACGAGGGGAGGATGACCGCTCACGACATGCCAGACGATAGCGTATGCATACGAGTAACGTGAGCGCAGCCCTGGCGGAACAAACCCACATGAACGATGCGATAGGAAACCCTTGATCCCAGGGCGTGAACCATCACCTCAAGACCACAATGAGGACGATAACCGGAAAATGACATGCGCTTTCATGTCATTGGAATTGAACCAATTGGCTCCCACCTTTGTACAAGTGGTGTAACCACCATTGAGACCGGTGGCACGCCAATTACCCAGGGAGATTTTGATGTTGAAGCTTTTGATCCACCGGAAGAAGTGTGCTCGACCTCGTTTATCGCAAAGATGGTGAGATGCGGCTGCCGTCAGCAGCCCGGGCCTGGCGGTGGGATGAAAAACTTGATTCGGCAGAAACATTGACAAAATTCAAAAACCGATAGAATCTCTCATCCTATGCACAAAAGCGCACTCGACACTGGTCGTGTTCAGGAGAATCAGGCGGCGGCGTAACTCACATTTAACAGTTGTGTTACTGCAGAACGGAATGGGTGTAGTTGATCACCTAGTGTTGGAACCGTTTCATGATCTATTCGACCGACCTCAATTTGTACTAGTCACGGCGACGCATGCAGCACAATCTAAGGAATCATTCGGCGTTTATACAGATGGCTACCGGCCTTCCTCCCAAGTTTAGTTCTGAGATGCAAGAGGTCACCATGCATGAGGTCTTGAGGGCAACGAAAACAGCAGTTGCTCAAGCTGTGGAACAGACTAATACCTTAACCTTGCCGATTGACGTTATGTCGACTGCGGAGACGATTATTCGGCGAAACCGCAAACGGTGCCGACAACTCTGCCTGGAGATGCCTTTCAGTACCCTATGACTGATGAGGTTGTACGGCAGCAGGCGGACCATGTCGCGCCTCAGAGACAGTGGCGCCGGCAAGGGGATTCTTTCAAGCTGGGGAGGGTTCCCTCCTGGTTGTAGGAACCGACGAAGATGGAGAGGCACGTGCAGCATATCGCGATGTTCAAGAGCGTCATGAGGACGTCAAAAGGATTAAATGCAGACTGGAAGAGCTGGCACAACTCTAATGACATGAACATCTTTGTTGATTGATGCAGAAATCGAGGATGCAGAGCATAGAATACCGCCGGATGGTAGTCAAGCGCTATGAAATTGCCAAAAAAAAAAAAAAAAAAGGTCCTCGGCGGACAGTGACAAAGGGTGATTTCCAGCCTGTGTTCGACCGTGCTCATCAAATATTATGCCAAACGTCCGGCATGGAACTTCATCATGAGATCATGTGTGGAGAGGGATAAGGAATAACAGTCCTTCAATGATAGGCCGCACGAAGGGCATGTAAACAACGATTGTGAAAATGCTGAAAAAGACCGAACGAAAGAAGGATGAAACGGGACGACGTCTAACAACCATCTACGACATGACCGACCGACCTCCGGTTCGAGGGGGAGTTTTGGATATGATGTCGCCCCAAATGTCAGATCGAGTCCGTCATGACTATAAACTGATGAACTCAACCAGAGTCCATCAAGACTATAAACTGAGTATCGTACAACAGAGTCCGTCACAACTTTAAACTGATGAACATGACCTGAGTCCGTCATGACTCTAAACTGATGAACATGACCCGAGTCCGTCATGACTATAAACTGAAGAACTCGACTCGAGTCCGTCATGACTATAAACTGAAGAACTCGACTTGAGTCCGTCATGACTATAAACTGATGAAATGAACCTGAGTCTGTCATGACTATAAACCAATGAAATAAACTGGAGTCTGTTATGACTATAAACTGGACCTGTCGAGTGTGAGTCCGCTATGACTTTACACTGGATCGGAGTCTGCTATGACTTTAAACTGGACTGGAGTCCGCTATGACTTTAAACTGGATCCGAGTCTGCGACTTTAAACCGAGCATGACCATCATGGGCAGTGACATGGATAATTCATTGGATCACTTGGAACAACACCTGCCGGTTTAGACTCAGGGGGAGTGCTCAGAATTTGGTGTTCAGCCTGAACATATCTCTCCTTTATCTCTGTGCTTGCACAACCTTGCTTACCTATTCCGACCCTTTTACACCACCATGGCCTTTCAGTACCGTCAAAATTCATCCACCACTTACATTTTTCAATCGCTAGAAGATCAGCTGACCTATCAAGCTATTGGAGATGGAACCGATGATTTGGACTGAGGGGGAGTGTTAAGGATTTGATATTCAGCCCAAACATCTCTTCTCCTTATACCTGGCAACCAGGACCTGATGGCATTAGAGAGAGGGTATGGGTTCTATTCATTATTATCTCTGATATCTGCCTTTGATAGGAGTTTGAATTTGCCATTGTATTTCGCAGTTGTGTGACTCTGTGACCTCAGCTCTTTTCCAAGAGACTGAGGTATGAGTTCAGTTTATTCTTATATTTCATACAATTGTTAACTGTTCTTTTAGATAGTATTTCAGATAGCTAATTACTTCTAATATGAGCTCTTTTTCAAGAGACTGAGATAGTATTTCAGTCCTTATATTTTCACACAAATCCCACTTGGAGTTTTTATAATTAGCAATAGGAGATGCATAGCTTCCCTAATGTGAACACTCTATAACAAAATCTCTCAGAAAAATTGAGCAATCACTGATTTAAGATTGTATGTTATCAAAAATGAGTAAATTTTAGATGAAAATAAATTCCTCCTGAATGCAATTCTTCTCTCTCCCTTATGTGGTTTGGCTTAAATGTTGCCTATATATAGTAGATTCTTCAGGCAAAATCCTGTATCACTGGAATGAGAATAGACCTTGGAAAATCAATTTGTATCAAGGAGGTATCCTGTATCAAAGAAGTCTACTATACTGTACTTCACCCTGCATCTGAATAAACCCACTCGCTACTTGCCACCACTATAACCCAATCCTAGCGGTATTCCATTCCATATTTAGTATCTAAGTGACCAAGGAGTTGTCTGCTTTTTTTTACTTCCTTCCAATTAAAGATCACAGCTGTTATTTACAAGTTAGCTGGTACTATGATTCTTTTTTTCCATTCTTGAAAATCCTGCAGCAAAGTACAAGTCTAATGAGAACAACTTTGCATTGTTGGGATAGAGAGTACCTTGTGTTGGTGTGACATAAAAAGCGCATGGCATGGCTTGCCCAGAGTGAATACACAGCTGATTAGGCCTGACCATTTGTTATAGTATGAAGCTGAGAACATGCTCCATTAATTGTTAAACCTGTAACTATTCAATCTGTTATGGCCCATGCCGCCAATAAACCCACATTAATCCCCACAACTACCTGCACCATTTCCGGGACCTTTCCAACCAATCAAAGCCTGAACAACCACTTTCCGAATTCCGTTGTATCAACCCGAGGTTCCGCATTTCCGAACCTCTAAAGATTCTGAAGCCAAGGTTCTGCTCCTTTGATAAATGACGCACAGGATCATCGCGTACCTCACTCCCTTGTTCTTCGTTCTGTATTGCCCCTTGTACTCTTTCCCTCCCTTGTCTTTACTCGGCAAAAGATAGTACAAGGACTAGATACATGTATATAAAACACCAGTCGACTGGACTATTCGCCAGTACAAATATCGACTTAATTCTGCATTGTAGTTTCCAATTCAGTTCCGGTAAACTTTCCGACTTTCCGAAATTAGGGACAGACGATCGAGGAGGGTGCAACACATAAGTTGAAGTCAAGTCCCTGTAACCTCGAACCACTCGAACCACCTAATACCGTGAACAGTCCTAGTCCCCCCAGTGCTCCCCGTCTTTCTGCCCCTTTCCAATTCCAACCATGAACCTGCAACCTCTAGTCCCTCTGCCTCCGGAGTACGAAACCCCTTTTCAGAAACCATTCGGAACCTCCAGAAACCCTTCCAGAAGTATCTAGCTAAGTGCCGACACGCGGATTTAACACAATCATTATCTAAGTTCTGAGACAGACTGGGAGAACTTGGGAAATTGTGAGAGTTCCCCAACTTCTAGGCTTAGTTTAAAAGTATTAAAGGGTGCCAGTAATGTTTCTTTTAATGTTTCTTCTATAAGTTCTCTGGTATTTTCACTTTTATCACTAAACTCATGACATAAAAATCACTGTTGATATCATGATGATGGTTCCAATAACAATTTCTATATATTTCCCTTATTTTTTTCTGAAAGTTTTTTGAGGCCTAAAACACTTCAATTTTTGAAGTACTACTAAAATATCAGCCTACAGTTCAGCCTACAGCTCAGCTGAGTGTTGACAGGGAAGATCTGTATTCTAACTGTTGAAGATTACTCAGAAGGAGTTAAAAGAGATATTCTATTCAGATTGCAAGATAGGATCAAGCCTACATCCAGTGACTCACAAAACCGGTCCAATGTTTGGCACTTTTCACTTGCTCTGTATTTTATGAACCAAATAACAATCTATAAAATCTGAGAATATTCTCACAAATACCCCTGCATCTCAGCTTTTGATTGGTCTTCTCATGTTTATCTGATAATGTTTATTAGTTGAGATATTGCAATCTTTTGACAGTGACTCATTGAACCAGTTTTGTTACTCTTGTCTAGATGATCAAAAACTCATTATAATTAATATTTGGTATATCCCCCCTTTGCCTTCAGCACAGCTAAAACCCTCCTAGGCATACTCTCAATCAATCCCTGATACACTGAAGGCTCTATCTTGTCCCAAATTTTCTGTATCCTCTCCCAAATCTCTATCATCCCTCCTGGTGGCTGATTGTACTCTCCAAGCTTCCTCTTCAGATGACTCCACAGATGCTCAATTGGATTAAGATCTGGAGACTGTGCTGGCCATGAAAGAACCTCAAAATGATTGTTGGCAAACCATTCCTTGGCCTTTTTGCAGGTATGCTTTGGATCATTATCCTGTTGAAAAATAATGTCAACAGAAGTTTTACCATAGTGCTCCAGACTGAACTAAAGATCCTCCTCCAAAATCTGGACATAGAGATCCCCATCTATCCTTCTATCAATCTTGACAGCATATCCTGGCCCATCCCATGTCATACAGCCCTAAACCATCACAGAACCTCTACCAAATTTTAACATTCCCTCAACCAGCCTATTACTCAGCCCCTCTCTTGCTTTCTTCCAAGCCCATTTCTTGCCATCTGACCCTTGCCTATTGACCTTTGTCTCATCTGACCACACAACCCTCTTCCAGATCTAGGCTTGTGCCCCCCAATAAACCCATTTTAGTCTCCGCAACCGCCCGCACCCTTTCCAGGACTTTCCTGACCATAAAATCTGGAATGACCACCTTCCCGCAATCCTGTCTCAACAATCTGAAGTTCTGCAATCCCGACCCTCTGTGATTCCATAGCCAAGGTTCCACTCCCTCAATAAGCAACATGCAAGATTACCGAGTACCTCACTTCCTTGTTTTCACTTTTCTATTGACCCCTTGTATTCCCTTCCCTCCCTTGTCTTTTAATCGGCAAGTAGATAATACAAGGAGTAGCTACATGTATATAACCCCAGATCACTAGACTATTCGCTAGTACAAATATCGACTTAATTTGTGTCCTAAGATCTGATTCAGTTCCGGCACTTTTCTGACTTAGTCCTTTTGCTTTTCCGAGTTTCCGAAATTAGGGACAGACGATCAAGGAGGGCACAACACATAAGTTGAAGCCAAGTCCCTCTGACTTTGAACACCTGAATGACTAGTCATACCAACTCAATACCACGAATGACCTCCACCCTAAGTCCTCGGCACTTCCCATCTGCTTTCCATCCTTTCCGTCCCATCTGCAAATCCAACCCTTGACCCCCTATGACTCCAGGATCTCGACCCCCTCTATGGAACCCTTGGGAACCCTTCCAGAAGTATTTTCTCAAGTGCCTGACACACAGATTTAACAGCCTAGCATAGCCCCATACCTGTGCCAAAATAGGTAGCATAGCCCTGAAGCTGTGCTATTGCAATGGGTACACAAATTACTGGTTTTGGGTAATATTAGCAGACTCAGCTAAGTTTGTAGGCTTTTATGGATACTGTAGTTGGGCATCAACAAAATAAAGGGCTTTTACCCTTGGAAAAATCAGGAAAAATAGGAGAAAAATATAGTGAATTTGAGGCTATTGGATACTACATTTAGATATCCAAAGACTAATTTTTATGCCACAATTTTAGTGACAAAAAGCAAAAATAAGCGAAAATTGTAGAAGAAAAATGAAAGAGGAATAACAGGCACCATTGGGTGCATGTGTCAAGCCCACAATACCGAGCTCTGGTTCACTTGGTAGTACCGACTGAACGACCCTTACCACTTAATCCCACATACCAGTGACAAGTCATTCCTCACTAGTATGTGGTCCCAGCTCGGTACATTTGGTTCATCATTTGGTTCACTTTTCTCATCCCACCTCTTTTATTGCTTATTATTCTTTCATTCCCCATTCTTCCCTTCACCTGTTTCCCCTTGGGACATTCACTATTCATTTATTATTCGGTCGCAGCCCTATTGCTTTATATTTGGCCACTTTCTATTGTTCTATTCTCACTCACACTTCTACTTGTTTATTATTGGTCATATCATTGTTCTATTCTTGTCTACATCTTATTGTTCTATTCTAGATCACCGTGGACAATACTTCCACATGGTCTCCATACCTTATTCTTTTCTCCATGTCTTATGCCACCCTTATTCCACATTCTGCCTCTTGACCTATATAAGTAGCAAATGCATGTACATAGTTCCTCAGTCTGAGTATCAACTAGGTTTATGCCTTCCTGCTCTCCTTCCTTCTGTCTCAAGTCCTTTACTTGGGCTGATACTCTCAGCACTCTCCTGAGTATCTCTTCTATTCCAAATCAGTGGCATGCATGGAAAATAGGGTGCAATGCACGAGTACGTTGAAGCCATGCCACTCTGACTGGCCTGTAGGACTTGGCCGCTTCCCAACAGCATCGTGAAGTTGGCACTATTAATATAGTACTCGGCCCACGCATCATCGGCATTACCAATACCTGACAGTATACTCAGACTCACACTACTTCCTGTGCCTTTTACTTCTTACGATTATGCCCCTACAATCTAGATCTGCTACCTGCAAGGTAACTAGCACCTTGGGCATCAAAGCTGAGAAATCAGCCGAGGTGACCAAGTCAAAAAACTAGTCAGCAACTCTCTGGCCTCTCAGCACACCGGGAGTTGCGTTGACTCAGGAAGTGCTAGCACTGAGGTTAAGCTCAATGCTTCTGCCCTTCTTAATCCTAACTCTTTAATAATCCCTCTATCTTCTGTTTTAGTGCCGAGTTCCTTAAATGCCTAATTGATTCAGGCTCTACTCATTGCTTCATTGAATCCTCCTATGTTCAGGAACATAAAATCCCTACTACTTCCATTGACTCAATTCCCCTTAAATTATTTGATGGCACTACTAATTCGGTCATTACTGAATCCATAGAACTGCTGATCAAATTCCTGTCAGGACATTTACAGTCCATCTATATGTATGTCATGTCACTAGATTCATCTGTATTGGTAGTACTCAGTCACAACTGGCTCACCTGCTACAATCCATTGATTGATTGGGTATTGGGCAGTATTATGTTCTGAACAACCGCTAATGACCCTAGGTGCATCCCGATGGCTTTGGCTTAGCTGGCACCTGCTGCTGTTCCACAGCCTCAACCAGGATCCTCTCTGAAATTAGAAGCTCCACAAATAGCCCTAGTCAATGCAGTCACCTTTGCACATGCCTGAAAACTAGAAGGTTTGCAAGTTTTCTGTCTGGACCTTTCAGCCATTGATGCCACCTTGGCATGATCGGCCAAGGTCTCATCTGTTCCATCCATTCCCCTTGACCTGGTTGACCTGGAAAATGTCCCAAAAGAGTATCATGAGTTTGCTGATGTCTTTAGTAAAACAAAAGCTGATACTCTAGGACCCCACCGACCCTATAACCTTAAGATCACCCTGGAAGATGGCACCTGTCAAGTACACATACCAAGTGTCCGGTAATTTGGCAGTGCCGACCGAGCAGTTAGACTATGCCCACACACAAGTGTTCAAGCCGCATACAAGTCACTTGGTACACTGGTCTCGGCTTGGCACATCCACTATCCACATTCCCCATCCCTTCCCCTTGACCACTCTGCCTCATTCACCATCTATTAATCCTACCCCATCCGTTTCTTATTCCTCAACCCGCCTCACCATGGGACATCCTATCCTTGTTTTATCCTCGGCCACAACCCTGTTGTTTTATAGTTGGTCACTCCCTATTGTCCTATCCTTGGCCACGTCTCTATTATTCTATTTTCATTATTCTATGCCCATCTACATTCCTCCATTCTATTTTTACTCATTATAGACAATACCCCCACATGCTCTACATACCTTATTGTCCCACATTCCTTATTCCACATGTTGCTTCTTAACCTATATAAGTAGGACATGCATGTACATACTCCCTCATTCTGGGTATCGACTAGGCTTAGGCCCCTTACCTTCCCCTTCCTCTGTAAAGTCCTCTACTTGGGCCGGTACCTTCGGCACTCTTCGAGTATACCTTCTGTTCTAAATTGGTGGCATGCATGGCAAGTAGGGCACAATGCACGAGTATGTTGAAGCCAAAGCCACTACTTCTCGCCTGCAGGACTTGGCCATTCCCCGCCCGCATCTTTAGCATTACCGAAGCTTGACAGTATACCCAGAATCAAACTACTTCCTGTGCTGTCATTTCTTATAAATATGGTCCCACAAGACACCTTTTTAATGATCTTTCTATCTTCTTATTTGGAACCGGGTTCCCCGGTAACCCTTTCTAACTGCTTAATCAATTCAGGATCTGCTCATAGTTTCATCGGATGGTCTTACCCCTGGAAATATAAAATCCTAGTACCTCTACTAACTCAGTTCTGCTCAACTTTCCAATGACATTACCAGTTTGGTCGTTACCGGATTCACAGAACTGACTACTAGTTGTCTGTCAAGACAAATCCACACCCAGCATTTTCGACCAAGTATCAGTATAGATTTGGAAACCATCCACTTTAAAAGAATTTCAGTCCTCCCTGCCAACCTTGAGGCAATGCCCCATCCTCGGCATCCTATTTGGCATGCTTGATCAATCAGTATCAGCTCACAGTTTATTTGAAAATTCCCTTTTATGATTATGTTCTGTCTTAGAACCCTTCATGATCTAGTACTGCTCGCTAACCGCATAGACATGTTCACTAGATTTTCTGTCCAGATAACTTCAGTCCACCCATCCGTCTGTCACATCACTAGATCTGTTGGTCGGCAATATTCAGTCACAACTTGCTCACCCTCTATAATCCATTGATTAACAGGGTATTGGGCAGTATTACATTCTGTCAAGCCACTAACACCTTTAGGTGCGTCCCGATGGCCTCGGTCCAGTTGGCACTTGCCACTGCTCCAAAAGCCTCACCCAGTATCCTGTTCTGTCGCTGGAAGCTCTGCCAATAGCCCTAGTCAATGAAACTGCCTTGTGCATGCTTGTATACCAGAACGGCTAGCAAGTTTTTAGCTGGGACCTCTTGGTCAGCGGCGCCAGTTGGCACGTTTGGCCAAGGTCTCTTCCATCTGTCCCCATCCATTCTTGTCTCATCTGTTCCATATATTTGCATTATATGCACTCACCACTCTTTTCTGTTTCCTCGGCCTGAGGCCAGCACTTTCAGTAGACATTGGGACATCTACCTAAAAGGGGGGGGGTGACTAGCTAGAAACCTTTCGAACTAGGCAACCTCCCCTCCCGAAGACATCCCTCTCCCAAAACCCCTCCATTCACCCATCTCCACTCTCCATCCCATCCTTAACTTCCTCGGTTCCCTCATTTCTGACCCTAATTCCTCTCCATTCTGTCTTCACATCATCCCGAATTCCCTTCACAAACCATCCCGACCCTCCACTTTCGACATTACAAACACACCCATCTTTTAGGAACCGTACGCCGGTATACCCGACTATTCATTTCAGCCCACTCAGCCCAACTCCACTCTCGCTCACTATTTAACAATAAACCCTCAGCCCACAGACTATATGCACCTCGTGTATCCGCCTTGGCGTCACATGCTCCTGTCAATTCATTCATTCCATTTATATCACACTCCATATGCTCGCTATTCCATTCCGTCTTCATTTACATTTAATATCCTTTCATTTACGTTCCCCTCCACTTTCATTTATTCTCAGTCTCTTATATCCGATCCACTATTACGTTCCTTAGGGTAACTCTGTTGGGAATCGGAGTGACATGTCACTCCCTAATATCATGGAGGAGATCATTATTTGGGGCGTAGTATTTCCATTCTCACTTTTCACGATCCTTGGCTTTCTCATTCTATTATAGGAATCTATTCGACTCCTAGTAGATTTGAAAGTAGTATAAAGATCTTGTACTTCAGTAGTTCAGTCTTCAGTCAGATAATCAACCTTGATTCTCTACTAGTTAATTCTCTGTCTTGCTTTTCCGAAATTAGGGCTTGTGCGATCTGGTGGGCGCAACATACAAGTTGAAGCCTTGCCCTGCCCTGAACCTCGCCATTGTTTCACCTTTGGGAGATTTTACATATAATTACGATTACGTCATTCTTTCACATCATAACACCATCCCATACATCTTTCAATCCATCCATCACCCCCTCTTCTCTTCTGTCTACCACAGCCAGGAAAGCCGAACATCTTGGCTGGCCCCACTTGTCCCTTCTCCTCTTATACCTTCTTTCCTTATCTTTCAGTCACACAAAAATAAGATAAAAAAGAGTTTATTATTTAAGAGACTACTTTAAGTCTCATC